>CM059432.1:17900031-18064581 GCA_030390025.1 Squalus acanthias | reverse complement strand
CTCTTCCCCCTCCCCTCTTCCCCCTCCCCTCTTCCCCCTCCTCTTCCCCCTCTTCCCCCTCCTCTTCCCCCTCTTCCTCCCCCTCTTCCCCCTCTTCTCCCTCCTCCCCCTAACAGTCATTTCCCAGCTGTCAGCAGGCAATTTGACCTTTTTTAGAGTAAGGGGTGATATCACAGCTGAACCCAATTCTGTTCTCACTCAATTGCCAGCAGAGATCACAGGTTAGTGACCAGAATGCGAACACTAGATATTTAATTTTCGTGTCTTAACTCTGGGATAGTGGGGCAACCCTACAGGACCTCGTTTAAATTGGCTATTCTTCATGTATGAGCCTAGACAGGTCATTTCAGTATGGAACTTATTGCAGCCGAGCCAGACCCTATTCTTACTCGACATCGATGCATGTGTACTTCTTGTCACGGTCACTCTTGGTTAGGAATGCTGACATTTTCCTCCCATTCTAATCTGCAGCCAGTTTTGGTGCATCATTACTGTTGTGGCTGAAATCGGTTAACCTAGACCAGAATTCAAAGCCCTTTCTGCCTTTGTTCAAGACACACACCCCACAGCCATTAGGTGCACAGCATAGTTAGAGTCAGCTCTTTTAAACTTAAAGCCTTGGATAAAGTTCTCTGGTATATGGCGCCAAAATCTAATAGATAATTTTGAGGAAAGGCCTATTACAGTGGAAAATAATTATGTTTAGTTTAGTGGATTGCATCAAGGAATTGATGTAAATTCTATGCTTGGCAGAAGAAAAGTAGTTTCGTTCCCAAAAATAAATTAACAGATCAGCTGTAAGTAAATAATGAGATTAGCCATAAGAGCAGGGAAATGTGACAAATGCCAGTAATGGCTGCAACCTCAGTATAATGTCTTGGGATGGTGGTATGAAGCATATGCAGAATAGTTTGTGGCTCTGCTGTTTGTGGTACTGCCAGCTTGCTGACTTAGAACTATCTGTGTGATCGATGGCCATTTCCTGCACAAGCTGGCTGCGTGAATCAGGTGCAGAAATGTGATATTCGTGAGATTTTTGTCTTGGTACTGGTTCCTGTATGTGTATGCTGTTTATGGTATTCTGTGTGGATAGAAAGGGGGAGTGGAACTAGCCTAGATAAATTAAAAAGAAGAAATGGCAGCTAAGACGATGGGAAATATTTCAGCAGGCTGAGGGTGAAAACCAGGTATTCCCAAAAGAAGTAAAATGAGTGCAGTGAAAACTGGAATTCCTTGGATGAGTAGAGCAATTAAAATGAGGCTTCAAGGCATATGAAAAATCTATGGCTTGTAAGACAAGAAAATCAAGCAAAATATAGAAAAATAGAGAAGCAAAAATAGATTGGAAAAGCTAAAGGGGCATGAATAAAGACTGACAGGAAACGTAAAGGAAAGTATTAAGATTTTATCAACACAAAGCAAAAATAGCTGAAGAAACTGTAGAGCAGATTAGAGATAAAGGAAATAATCTTGTGTAGGATGAAGGGATGGCAGAGATACCCCACAAGCACACCGTGGCTGCAGTGTGTATCATCTACAAGATGCACTGCAGTAACTCACCAAGGCTTCTTCGACAGCATCTCCCAAACCCACGACCTCTACCACCTAGAAGGATAAGGGCAGCATACGCATGGGAACCCCATCACCGACAAGTTCCCCTCCAAGTCGTACACCATCCTGACTTGGAAATATATCGCCATTCCTTCATCATCGCTGGGTCAAAATCCTGCAACTCCCTAACAGCACTGTGGGAGTATCTTCACCACATGGACTGCAGCGGTTCAAGAAGGCAGCTTACCACGGGCATTAAATGCTGGACGTGCCAGCGACACCGACATCCCATGAATTAAAAAAAACTGAATGAGTACTCTTTTATTTTCACAAGAATGTGGTAGTGGGAATTAAAGGGTACAAAAGGAGGATTGGGCAATATTAAATTGAATAATTTTAGATAAGGAAGTAGTACTGGCAAAATTGGTGGTACTCAAAATGGAAAAGGCACTGGGCCCTATTGACAGGCTTCTAGAATGGATAGAAATCAGGAAATAATAGTCTCTGACCACAATCTTCCAAACATCCTTGGATTTGGAAGTTCTACAAGGAGACTAGAATTCTGCCAACATAACATCTCTATTTCAAGAAGTGAGATATGGATAAACAGGATAACTGTCATGCAGTCAAACTAAAGGTAGTGGATAAGATTCTAAGGGCCATAATACAAGATAAAGGTATTACACACTTAGATAGAGATGGCTTAATTAAAGATAGCCAGCACAGGTTTGCAAAAAGGTAATTCAAATGTTACAAGTTTAAGAGTTCTTTAAGGAATTAATGGAGTGTATTGATAAAGGAAAGGCAATAAATGTTGTAATATATAGATTTTCTAAAGGCATTTGACAAGGAGCTACATACGAGACTACGGCTTGTTGGTAAGTTAGAAGCACACATGGCTGCATGTATAAGAAGTTGATTAAAGAGCAGAAAATAGTATTGGTTAATCAATGTTTTTCAGACAGGAGTGTCTGTAAATGACACAAATAGGGAACGGTTAACTTAATTCTGGAGGGGGAGGGTGAACAGCCAGCTGTCGTGGTGCATATAGGTACCAACGATGTAGGTAAAATATGGGATGAGGTCCTAAAAGCTGAATATAGCGAGTTAGTGGGTAAATTTAAAAAATAGGACCTCAAAGGTAGTAATCTCAGGATTGCTACCAGTGCCACGTGCTAGTCAGAGTAGAAATAGAAGGATATTTCAGATGAATATGTGGCTAGAGGAATGGTGCAAGGGGGAGGGATTCAAATTCCTGGGACATTGGAACCAGTTCTAGGGGAGGTGGGACCAGTACAAACTGGACGGTTTGCACCTGGGCAGCACCAGGACCGATGTCCTAGGGGGAGTGTTTGCTAGTGCTGTTGGGGAGGGTTTAAACTAAAATGGCAGGGGGTTGGGAACCAATGCAGGGAAACAGAGGAAAGGGAAGCAAGGATAGAAGCAAAAGACAGGAAGGAGAAAAGCAAAAGTGGAAGGCAGAGAAATCAAGGGTGTAAATCAAACAGGACCACAGTAAATAATAATTATAAAAGGACTGAGTGTTAAAAAAACAAAACAAGCTTGAAGGCTTTGTGTCTTAATGCGAGGAGCATTCGTAATAAGGTGGACGAATTAGCTGCGCAAATAGATGTAAACGGATATGATATAATTGGGATTACGGAGACATGGCTCCAGGACGACCAAGGCTGGGAATTCAACATCCAGGGGTATTCAATATTCAGGAAGGACAGGCAAAAAGGAAAAGGAGGTGGGGTAGCATTGCTGGGTAAAGAGGAGATTAACACAATTGTAAGGAAGGATATTGGCTCTGATGATGTGGAATCTGTATGGGTAGAGCTGAGAAATACCAATGGGCAGAAAACGTTAGTGGGAGTTGAATGCAGACCCCCAAACAGTAATGCTGAGGTTGGGGATGGCATTAAACGGGAAATTAGAGACGCGTGCAATAAGGGCACAGCAGTTATCATGGGTGACTTTAATCTACATATAGATTGGGCTAACCAAATTAGTAACAATACTGTGGCGGAGGAATTCCTAGAGTGTATACGGGATGGTTTCCTGGACCAATATGTCAAGGAACCAACTAGAGATCAGGCCATCTTAGACTGGGTATTATGCAATGAGAAAGGATTGATTAGCAATCTTCTTCTGCGAGGCCCCTTGGGGAGGAGCGATCATAATATGATAGAATTCTTCATTAAGATGGAGAGTGAAGTAGTTGACTCCGAGACTAGGGTCCTGAATTTAAATAAAGGAAACTACGATGGTATGAGGCGCGAGTTGGCTAGGATGGATTGGGGAACGTTACTTAAAGGGTTGACGGTGGATAGGCAATGGCAAACATTTAAAGATCGCATGGATGAACTACAGAGTTTGTTCATCCCTGTCTGGCATAAAAATAAAACAAAAAAGGAGGCGCAACCGTGGCTAACGAAGGAAATTAGTGATAGCATAAGATCCAAGGAGAGGACATATAAATTGGCCAGAAAAAGCAGCAAACCTGAGGATTGGGAGCAGTTTAGGATTCAGCAAAGGAGGACAAAAGAATTAATTAAGAGGGGGAAAATAGAGTACGAGAGTAAGCTTGCAGGGAACATAAAAACTGACTGTAAAAGCTTCTATAGTTATGTGAAGAGAAAGATTGGTGAAGTCAAGCGTAGGTCCCTTGCAGTCAGAATCAGGGGAATTTATAATAGGGAACAAAGAAATGGCTGACCAATTAAATACATACTTTGGTTCTGTCTTCACAAAGGAGGACACAAATAACCTCCCAGAGATGTTGGGGAACATAGGGTCTAATGAGAGGGAGGAACTGAGTGAAATCAGTATTTGTAGGGAATAGGCGTTAGGGAAATTGACGGGATTGAAGGCCGATAAATCCCCAGGGCCTGATAATCTACATCCTAAGACACTTAAGGAAGTGGCCCTAGAAATAGTAGATGCATTGCTGGTCATCTTCCAAAACACTCTAGACTCTGGCACAGTTCCCATGGATTGGAGGGTAGCTAATGTAACCCCACTATTTAAAAAAGGTGGTAGAAAGAAAACGGGGAATTCTACCGGTAAGCCTGACATCGGTAGTGGGGAAAATGCTAGAGTCCATTATAAAAGATGTAATAGTAGAGCACTTGGAAAACAGTGACAGGATCAGACAAAGTCAACATGGATTTACAAAAGGTAAATCGTGCTTGACTAATCTGGAATTTTTTGAGGATGTAACTGGTAGAATAGATAAGGGAGAACCAGTGGATGTGGTGTATTTGGACTTTCGGAAGGCTTTCGATAAGGTCCCGCATAACAGATTAGCATGCAAAGTTAAAGCACATGGGATTGGGGGTAAGGTACTGACTTGGATAGAAAACTGGTTGGCAGACAGGAAGCAAAGAGTTGGAATAAACGGGTCTTTTTCCGATTGGCAGGCAGTGACTAGTGGGGTACCGCAGGGATCAGTGCTAGGTCCTCAGCTATTCACAATATATATTAATGATCTAGACGAGGGGACTAGATGTAATATCTCCAAGTTTGCGGACGACACAAAGCTGGGTGGGTGTGTGTGCTGTGAGGAGGATGCAGAGAAACTCCAGTATGATTTGGACAGGTGATTGGGCAGATACATGGCAGATGCAGTATATTGTGGATAAATGCGAGGTTATCCACTTTGGTGGCAAAAACAGAAAGACAGACTATTATCTGAACGGCAATAGATTGGGAGAAGGGGAAGTGCAACGAGACCTGGGTATCCTTGTGCACCAGTCGCTGAAGGTAAGCATGCAGGTGCAGCAGGCGGTTAAGAAGGTAAATGGTATGTTGGCCTTCATAGCGAGAGGATTCGAGTACAGGAGCAAGGATGTCTTGCTGCAGTTGTACAAGGCCTTGGTGAGACCACACCTTGAGTATTGTGTGCCGTTTTGGTCGCCTTATCTGAGGAAGGATGTTCTTGCCATGGAGGGAGTGCAGCGAAGATTCACCAGACTGATACCTGGGATGGCAGGAATGACGTATGAGAAGAGATTGGGTCGATTGGGCTTATATTCACTAGAGTTTAGAAGAATGAGAGGGGATCTCATTGAAACTTATAAAATTCTAACAGGACTAGACAGACTAGATGCAGGAAGGATGTTCCCGATGGCGGGGGAGTCCAGAACTAAGGGTCACAGTCTAAGGATAAGGGGTAAGCCATTTAGGACTGAGATGAGGAGGAATTTCTTCACCCAGAGAGTGGTGAACCTGTGGAATTCTCTACCACAGAAGGCAGTTGAGGCTAATTCATTAAATATATTCAAGAAGGAGTTAGATATATTTCTTAAGGCTAAAGGGATCAAGCGATATGGGGAGAAAGCAGGGACAGGGTACTGAATTTGGATGATCAGCCATGATCTCATTAAATGGCGGAGCAGGCTAGAGGGGCCGAATGGCCTACTCCTGCTCCTATCTTCTATGTTTCTAATAGAATTGCAAGCGACATCAAAAGGATATAGACAGGTTAGTACATTGGACAGATGATGTCAGGTGAAATTTAATCTGGAGAAATGAGATGTGATGCATTTTGAGAATAATGAGGAAATACAGGGCCGGGGTTTGTGGTATAAAATAATGGTGAGGCTAACTGCGCTCACCGTTATTTATGTGCAAATCGGACAACAGCTTCCAGCGACCACACGTGCGCAGTTAAACGTGGAAATCAGGAAGTTGCTGTTCGAGATGCCCTGCTCCTTCAGAAACTGCGTGATAACGGTATCTCGCCGAGAGACTTACCATTGAAATACATGGAACCGTGTGAAGTTATTGTAGTAGATACGAACTTAACTCGCCAGAACAAGTTAGGGCTTGTACATTCTAGTGTAAGTACCCTTTTAACAGTGTAGCAAGTCTTCATTACTGCCAAATAACCTCTCTGGCACTGAAAATTAACTTCAAGTGTGGAGTCTCTTTCCCTCAGATTTTAATTATTGGAGATTTTTTAAAAATTAAAATAATTTCAACTTTTTCTTTCATTTCTCTCAATCCAATCTTTCTTTCCCTCGCATTATTTCATTTTCTGTACCTGATTTGATATTGAATTAACAATTATAATTGACACTTCCTGGTTCAGACTCTCTGCTGCTCATTAACGATTCTTCAATTTGATTGGTTAAGGTGATGCACAGTTGCTCTCCCTGTTCATGCAGGTCCTAGATACTCTATAGAGGGCGCTGCACTTTTTTGATAGTTGGCTGACAGGAACTTCCAGTGCAAAAGCCCACTTAAAAAGTGTATAGGCAAGTGCAAGTGTAACATTCGTCGCTGACTGCAAAATCTGGCCCATACGTTAAATGGTTAAACTTTAAAGCAGTAGTAGAAAAGAGAGACTTGCGGTTTCAAGTACTCATCTTCAAAATGGGGAATAAGCTTTTTTTTAAAGCATATAGTATGCTAGATTTTCGGAGGAGAGAGAGTGCAAAAGCAAAAAGGTGACAAACCTATACAAATCATTGGTTAGACCATAATTAGAATATTGGCCCGTATTTTCCGATCGCAGGTGGAGGCCTGCGATCTGGAAAAATCTACGCCCTTACCTGAGGGCTCCCGGGACGCACACGCTTCCGCTCCTGGGCCTCACGCAAGTGTGCAGGGCCCACGTATCCCAGAGGCGCAGGTAGTTCGCAGCGTCCCTGGGATCACGTGGGCCATGGGGAGCCAATCAAAGAAGGGAATCTCCCTTCATACACTTGACAGGAAGACCTGTCAAATATATGAATGGAGATCACCCCAAAAACATAGTAAAACTTTAAATAAATTTTTAAAAAATCACATTTTTAAAATGACTTGAAATTACAATAAATTAAGTATTTTAAACAAAAATGTAATTTTTTGAAAAAAATAATTCAAGTTTTTTTACCGGGCTAAAAAGAAACTTAACTTTTTTTTAAAGTATTTTTAAATGATAAATCAGTGAAATTTTTTTTTTTAATTACCTTTTTCAACTCTTATCCTGGTAAAAGCAGGCCTTACGCCTGCTTTTACCAGGCGTAAGAATTGTAAGGGTTTTCTGCGGGCGGAGGGTCTCCAAAAAGCGGAACTATCCGCCCGCAGAGGCCCTTCTCCAGGGCAGCCGGAGGATCTGTCAAGACCATTGTTGATAGATCGGAAATGCTGGTTTTCAGCGCATGCGCTGTGCATGCTTGAAACTGGCATTTCCGATGTCCCTACAGGTGGGTACACAGCGCGTACTCACCCGTAGGGATCGGAATATCTGGGCCATTGTGTCCCTTTTTTTGGGGGGGGAGCGTTCAATTTAAGAAGGGTGTCAAGACCATGGAGAGGCAGAGGTTTACTAGGATGGTAGAAATGAGAAACTAGAGAAACTGGGGCTCATTAAAACAATCTGATCGACGTGTTCAAACTAGAAATGTTTTGATGAGGCAAATATAAAACAAAAATCTTTTTACTGGTCAGTGAATTGGTAACTAGACGGTATAAATTTAAGGTCACGGCCAAAAAAATGAAGGGAGAAGTTTGGAATGCCCTATCAGAAATAATGGTGGAAGCAATTTTTTTAAAAGGGAAGTGGATAAATATTTATAAAACAACATTTTAAAAGGGTATGGGGAAAGGGCAGCGGATTCTGAGTGCACTGTATATTATAGTATTGGAATAGATTTAAAATGTGTATTTTGGATACATATCCATTTATAATATTTAATGTAAGATTGCTTTAAGATTAATTCCTGAACTGTAACATCCCATGAATTTATGGGAACTAAACTTGTGGGTATCCTTGGATGTACTGCTAAGTAGATGTGACACTGTAGCAAGCAATGTCAGCTCCGTGACTCCTGTTAGATTAACAAAACCTTCAGTATTTGACGAGGGCCTTTCTCAAGACTGACGGTACATGGCAATGGCTCCCTAGTGAGACATTTTAGTTCTAAATACTTCCACATGACCGTAACTAGCTGAAAATGAGAACTGCACAGCAGTTCCCTTCAAGTTACAGTAATGACGTTCAAATCCTTTTCAGTGGTTCCCCTTGTTTGAGGTCAGAAATTCGCCATGTGGACCTTTTCTCATTTTGCAGATGGGGACATGGATTCCAAACTGTGGTTTGGGCAGTGTTCCAGGGCACTTCAAAGTTCACATGTAGTCTGAGAAAATATGTATAGACCTCCCTTAATGTTGTACTTTCCAAAGTTTGTTTGGCATAGTGATTCACTGCATGGGCAATGTACAAACAGTAACACTGCTGCATTGGGTCATGTGATTTGTTTGACAAGTTCAGCATGTATTACAGTAAGTATAATTGCTTTCAGGGTAGCATTATGTTTTTTAAATCACTTCAAATCTGTTAGTTTTTGTGACTTTAGTCTAGAAAAGAGTTAATTTTAAAGATTTCTTTGTGAAACATAAGTTTTTTGTTGCCTGCATTTTACTTGCATTGTACTAATAGCCATTTTGCAGGCTAGAAGTGCAGTACAATTCATGTATTTATAGAAGAGCAGGAAGCTCATGAAGAGAAGTATGTTTTTTCTAGAAGTTACTGTTTTAGGAAGAAGTACTTCATGATCCATATTTATTGTACATACTTTTTTTTTAAAGTAATGGCATTGAAGATGACTACAATCTGAATTTTTTTTAATCCAGTGGTCTTGCTAGTAGAATATGCTTAGGTTTGTGAGCAGTAATTCTAGATTTTTGTTTTCTGAAAAGATGAGACAGGCGGAAAGACTGAGCGCCTGCAAGGTATGAAATAATAGTTTCTGAAATGAGCCGCCATGCAGCAATTAAATTTTTTTAGCAAATGCCCATCACTTTGGGACTTTTCAACAATAAAATGGAAAGCTAAACTTTTCATGTACGGTGTTGCTTTGTACTCTGGGTATTTTCTGCTAGGAAATAATGGGCAGTGCTCTGCAGCTGTTACGGTTTTTATATACGTTCCTAGCTCTGCAAAGTGGATATAATGTAGGTACGTCATGGACTCAAACTGCAGGGATGTAAATCGAAAAATAATACTTATTTGATTCCAATCCTTAGATGACTCCTGAATGTCATAACACGGCTACAACTTGTGGATGCGCAAATGGACTATCGGTGTGCCAATGACTGTAGGAATTGATCTGGCAATTTAATTATTTTTGGAACCTTTAATGCCCACATTCTAAGATGCAGCTATAAATAGCTTTATGTTTAAAAATGTACATTGTGCCCAATATAGAATATCCAGGAAGATAAAACAGATAATTTAGTGTTTCTTTGTAATTTCTGCGAAACCTATGTAGTTTTCTTTCACAGTCCCAACCTATCCATCATTTGATTTTGCAGCCCTGTGGAGAGAACGCAAGACGTTTGCAGTAGTAATGATAGTAATGACGGGAAAGGAAGTAAATTTGTCTGACCTTGTACCCTGCATACGCACGCTGATAGTTACACTGGCTCATCCCCAGAATTGAAGGCTTGGCAGCATTGTTTGTTTATAATATTCAAACACATTTCTTATAGTCTGCAGCATGTTGTACATCTTGTGGTCTTTAGATAAGGAGAGTAACTTTTTAAATCAAAGACCCAGCAGACTATCAACATTTCACACGTTCTGTCAGAATAATTCATTTGAATAACTTGAATTGTTATTGTCGGCACATTAAGTTCCCGCATTCATTAAAAGACACTTTTGTGGTGTTTGAATAGTGTTTCTTCTTAAAAAAAAATAATCTGCTTTGTACCGATGAGCATCCAGAGGTTACTTACTAAGTTTGTATTAACTCTCTGGTCTTTATTCAGTGCAATAGGAGTGTATTAGATGTTTTATATGGAGTAGTGTTAGGGTTGGTTTGCAGTAGAAAATAGATGCTTAGATTGTTAACTGGAATTCATGTTAATGGCCCAGATAACCACAAAGCTAATGGCGCTCACTGTTATTTACGGGTAAATGATACAGTAACTTCAGGCGAGGAGCAGATGTGTGGTTAAATGGGAATGTCCAAGTTGTACCGCTCCATCGTTAGCATCGTGAAAACGGCATCTCGCCCTTAGCCTCTCCGTTCCTTTAGGAACTTGCTGTACTAACCCATTAAACCCTTCATGTATTTATTTCCCAATCCTTGAATCTCATTTGACCCTGAGATGAGCTTCCAACCACACATCCTCTCCATCACCAAGACTGCCTATTTCCACCTCCGTAACATTGCCCGTCTCCGCCCCTGCCTCAGCTCACCTGCTGCCGAAACCCTCACCCATGCCCTTGTTACCTCTAGACATGACTGACCAATCTTCCACCCTCCATAAACTTTAACTCCTCAAACTCTGCTTCCCGTATCCTAACTCTCACCAAGCCCTGTTCACCCATCACCCCTGTGCTCGCTGACCTACATTGGCTCTTGGTCTGGGGACACCTCAATTTTTTTAATTCTCATCCTTGTGTTCAAATCCCTCCAGAGCCTTGCCTCCTCTCTCTGTAAACCTCCTCCACCCTCATATCTGCGCTCCTCCAATTCTGGCCTCTTGCGCATTCCCAATTTTAATTGCTCCACTATTGGCGGCTGCACCTTCAGTTGCCTAGGCCCTAGGCACTGGAGTTTCTTCCCTAAACCTCTCTGCCTCTCTACCTCTCTCTCCTCCTTTAAAACGCTCCTTAAAAACTAGCCCCATGACCAATCTTTTGGTCATGTGTCCTATCTCTTTTTGTGGCTCGACGTCAAATTTTATTTAATAATCGCTCTTGTGAAGCACCGTCTGATGTTTAACTACATTAAAGGCACTATGTCAATGAAAATTGTTGTAAGGGAGGACAAAAAAATTACTGCCAAAGGCCATCTCTTACATTTTAATCATGCTTAACCTTCTGAATAAAAGTGAATATTGTACAGTTAATATTATAAATGCAGCGAATAGAGCTTTGAAGTGGTTTATTCTAACTTCTAGTTTGTAAAGGGTTACACCCATCTAGCTTGTAATGATGGAAACGCACAGTAACACACATTAAGATTTAATTTTTGATAGTGTAGTCTGCCTATGGTAAAAGAAGCTGTTGCAGCTTTTAACTCATGACCCAGAACACTGTTGTTCTGACGTACATTATAAGATCTCTGCTTCCTCTTGCCTCCCTTAAAGGCCCCACTGATGTAGGTGGCTGTGGTCTTTAGGGAGGAGATTCACAATAGAGCTGGTTTGCTGTACTGTATAAATTTGATCAGTTTCCTGCTTGGCTTGCAGCACAATAGATCTGGCTGCTTGGATCTGAACTTCAGCCAGCAGGCAAAACTTCCTGCCCCGTGCTCACCATCCTGGTTTATTTCCCCTACAGCTGTCTGGCCTTGATTTTTGGCTAATGTCCCAGAAGAATCTGTCCTGGGACTGAAAATGGTTTAACTGCAGCTGACAGGTGGAGATCAAGCTAAAGTTAATTATTGTCGCTCAGTTGTAGACAGGTAGAATCTCCAGTAGTTTAGCAGTATTCTGAGGATATAATTTTCTTTGGAGAATAGAGTTTCCAGGTTAACAAAGTGCAGACCTCTTAAAACCTATTTGTTTTCCAGTTCTATTTGTGTGTCTATGTACTAAAGCATCCTTGGGGTGGAGTTGTAAAGCTCAGCTTGAAGGAAAGTAATTTGTTACAAAGTTGATTGTTTTGAATTCAGTGAAAATTATGTTATTTTGCTTTTGCAGGTTATATAATTCCAATGCAAGTAGAAAAAAAGTTACAGTCCAACCACAAGAAACACTTTAGTTTTTGAAAATGTGAATAAAGACTGGTAACCTTGGAGTGATTTGGGGAATTTCTTGGCTATCTGGGGTATTTTCGGCAGTCTAAGATGTGAACAAGAAAATATGTCCTATTTGTCCATGTTCTTCAGTTGGAATTGGAGCTACAGTGGTAGATAATGGGCTTATGGTATCTTCTGCCCTTTCTTGTAGCTCTCCAACTCCATTTATCCTGAGGCTGAAGGGGAACTGATGCCCACTCTACTCTAGTTCTTTGCTAGCCACAAGGAGTACATGAATGACTTAGTAGAGATTCTGCATTGGATTTCCCCTTCCCAGATTGGGAATTCAGTGGATTGGCAGAAGTTGAATTTTGGTCTCGCTTCTTCATGATGCCATATTAAATATTGTTATGTTGAACCTAAATATGCTTCTTAACCTAACTAGGATTAAGGGAAATAGAATTAACTGAATATAAATTGTTTGGACATTATCTGTGATGTGGAATATTTATTTAGTAGTTCTCTAATAATATTTCAATTTTTCCTCAAATCTATTTTCTCATTCCTGGTATCATTCTGGTGAATCTTTGTTTTACACTCTCTGACTTTAATGCCTTTTCTATAATGGGAAGCCCAAAGCTCTGCACAGTACAGGAAACTCTTTATTAACCGGCACCGACGGGACCGGTGTGGTGCCGGTTAATCAAAAAGTCCGGATAAGGGAGAGTTATATCTCCCAATGTACGAGAGCCCCGTACACACTGACATGCGCCTGCATTCGGAGCTCCGTCTCCCCGGGGACCGCCAGCTGACCATCTGTCGTGTCCGCTGCCTACCCGGGCTGCACATTCCCCTCCCAATCTACACGCTCCGATACAAGGCAAACGCCTCGGGGTCTTTTTTAAAGTTATTTTTAAAGGAGAGAGGAAGGAAAACCCCGGTTACCTACTCAAGAATTTTGCCGGTTAAGAGAGATTTCCGGTTATTTGGGTGCCGGTTAAAAGAGAGTTTCCTGTACTCCAATTGGCCTAACCATCATCTTGTTAAAGTTTCTTCACTAACTCTGTCAAACCATTCAACAATTTTGTATAATGATTTAAGGATACCAGTCAATCTCTCATGGCATTGCACATAGGGAGTCAAGACCAGGTGTAGTCTTACGGTAAAGTGGTTAGTGGACGGGGGGATTTTTGGACCCGGGCATGCACACGCAATTCAGTCCCCATTTTAAACATCCTATATATTATGTCCTTACTTGGATTTGATATTATTTATAGATGAATCGGAAACCTTGGGGAAATGTGAGTAGAGGAGTAGGTTGGAGCATAGCGATTTCTCTGCAGTACAGGCTGTGGAGTTTGAACATGCAAACCTGGTACCACTGCTGGTTGGAGGGCATAATTACGTGACGCGCTTAATGAGCTGTTCACTCTCTAACAAATAGTAGCAGCAGCATTTTCATGGTAGTTATTAAGCTTAGCTTGCTCTTCATCATTATAATAGGAAGTAATAAATAGTTTGTAACTGCTGTGCAAAACAAAGATGTGTCATTTTCTTGCATAGTGGTTCCTTTTTTTTTCTGTCACTGCTACGGAAGAACTCTGTCTTGGCTAACTATCTTCAGAGATTCCAGACAAACTCAGTGATTTGAAAAAGGCAGCCTGATAAATACTTTCAAACCAGTTATCAAGACCCAGTGAATTTAAATGACTTGTTAAATGCAAATGGAACTGCCATCTAAAAGTATGTTTGAACAAATTCCATAAGATGTTTGTATTTTGTTAGGATGGCTTGGCTCCTCCCTTGGACAACCGCTCAACAACAGTCAGCCTAATTGTTGCGACAAATGCTAAGTTAAACTGGTACATGATATTTGAGTGAAGCTGGTTGTTAACCCCTTGTGTACCGACACAATTAAAGAAGCAATATTGTGCTGAATCATGGATTAAAGATCACTAGACTGATTCCTGGGATGAGGGGATCGTCCCATGAGGAGAGATTTATTAGACTAGGCCTATATTCCCTAGAGTTTAGAAGACTGAAAGGTGATCTCATTGAAACATATAAAATCCATAAAGGGCTTGGCAGGGTGGGTGCTGCGAGGATGTTTCCTCTGGCAGGGGAGTCTAGAGCTAGAGTTCACAGTCTCCGAATAAGGGGTCGGCCATTTAGGACTGAGATGAGGAAAAATGTCTTCACTCAAAGGGTTGTGAATCTTTGGAATTCTCTAGCCCAGAGAGCTGTGGATGCTCAGTCGTAATATGTTCATGACAGCGATCGATAGATTTTTAGATAGGGATATGGGGATAGTGTGGGAAGGTGGAGTTGAGGTAAAAGATCAGCCATGATCTTATTAAATGGCAGAGCAGGCTCGACGGGCCGAATGGCCTACTCCTGCTCCTATTTCTTATGTTCTTAAAATGCTTCATTATTTGTCACAAACAAAAATGGTCTTCATTATTATAATCTG
This sequence comes from Squalus acanthias, assembly GCA_030390025.1. Classification (NCBI taxonomy): domain Eukaryota; kingdom Metazoa; phylum Chordata; class Chondrichthyes; order Squaliformes; family Squalidae; genus Squalus; species Squalus acanthias. The sequence continues at coordinate 18,049,878 of CM059432.1, read as the reverse complement.
TTCTTTAACTACGTGTTTATTTTTTATTCTTGAAGTCCAGAAAACATGCATGTTGGTAGGTATGATATACCAGATTGGAGGAAAGCACATGTTATTTAGCAGCAATAGTGAGAAGGGGGAGTTGGTTGGTTCTTGGAAAATAAAGTTCACAATGACTAATGATTAGAAAATTCCTCTCTGACTCCAGGATGGTAAATAATAAATTAATTTCCTTTAATTAATGAATTTTGTTTTACTTCTAAGCAGCAATATTCCGTCAGTAATGTTTACATCTCTTGAAGTGAAAAGGGGTGCGTTTTCAAACGGCATCCTCTTGATGGCCAGTATTTTTGTGGTCTAAAATTTACCTTATTGAAAAATATATTTTACCTAAGATAATGTCACAAAATTGGTGGTTTGCTTGTTTTCTGAAGATATCATATGCCAGAAATAGCAAACAAGTTCTTTGAAAATAAAGAATTGGTAAATCATTTATGCACTGCAGCTATAAGAACACATTTTATGTTTTTTGAAAAGAACTGGTTTGGAATTTGAAATATAAATAACAGGTGATAGGTGTTGAAACACTATGGGGTAAAAATTCAGTTGGTTGCGCCTCCCGTTAGCGCCTTAAGAGGGCGCTAATGGGGCGCAAAGCCGCTAACGCCCGGGCGCAGCGATGTTTGCGCCGCTCGGGAACTTAACTTGACATTGTGCGGCGGCGCTAAACTTTACCGCTGCGACCACCTGCGCGCGCAGATTGTGACGTCATTCCATGGTGCAACGCCCTTGTGGCGCCCCGGAGCGGAAATTGAGTGGCGCCCCCTGCCTTACCGCCTGGCGCATCCAACGACCAGAAGACTGGAACGCTATCAATCGCTGTGGGGCTGGGGGGGGGCGCTATTTAAAGGGGGCCTCTTCCTGTCTTTTATTGTTGGTGGCATTTTTGAACTACGCATTCTGAGAGAGAGAGGGAGAGACTTCTGGAGAGATTCAACGTTGTGTGAAGGAGTTTTGGGTACTGAGCAGCACTTTGCAGGTTCATTTTGATTTGCCATTTCTTGTATCGATTTAGCAGAGACTGTGGGAGCTGCACTCTGAGCTCTTTGCCTGGTACTCTCCATTGTTCTTGCCAGCACATTTGATGTGCAAGTCTCTCCAGGCCGAGATTCAAGGCTGCAATGAACAGGATGTGAATGGAAAGCAAGATTAACCATCCCCTTTAAGAACTGGCCCGTGCCATTGTGTGTGTGTTCCATTGCTGACTGACATTACATGAGCTTCGCCAGCGCTCTGAGTTAGCGCCTCACTCCTTGGCCTTTGCGCCTTAAGACAGGTGTGCAGCGCCTGATTTAGCGCTCCACTCACCTCCCGGGGCGGTAAAAGTGAAGTTTCCAGTCAGTGCCGATAATTAGCGCCAGGCGCTAATATTTGCGTCCAGACGATATTTGCGCCCCAAATGGGGCGCGACCTAATTTTTACCCCTATCTGTTTCTATTCCTTTGTGTCTTTTCCTTCTGACACTCTGCTTGACATGTTTTCTGAAAATACTAACTTTTTATGTAAAACATCAGCTGAAAGATAATTGAAATATTGCACTACACGAAGACACAATTTCATTTTTCCACTGAGAAAACTAAAGAAGATTTTAGTAAAATTAGAGGATGAACAAAAGCAAGCAAAGGTAAACAACCAGTATTGACGTAGAAATTTTCTTGAGCTTATGATTGTTTTTCTCCTTTTATTTGTAAGCGTTCATGACCGGCCATTCATGAGTGATTGATTTCATAAGTCCTCGGTAGTTTTGCAGCAGTAATTTTCTTCCCACTTTCCTTGTTTTGATTCATACATTCCCCACCTCTTCAGGTCTGATTTGCTGCTGTTTTATGTCAGACAGTCAACAAAGTGTGACAGAATGTAAGTGTTACACTTGTGCTGTTTTATTGATAGATTAAAAACATGGAGAATTGTGTAGCAATAAATATCTCCCAAGTTTGAAGAATATACCAAAATTGGAGGCCCAGCAAATAATGCCGAACAATGAAACCAGTTTAAGAAGGATTTGGGTCTGGGTAACTGAAGTTGCAGTTCAATACAGATAGCTGTAAAATGATTAGTGTCTGTGTCAGGGGGAAGGAATCAACCTGAGTATTTTAAGTATAATCGTATGTTTGCTGCTCATGAAAGAGATCGAGCAGTTATAGTGGATCTATAAAACTGTCAATACAGTGCTTAGCTCCAGTTTTTTTTAAAAAGCACAAGTCCTGGGATGAATTCAGATGGATAGAGTACAAGTCTACTATTGCTTTGGACAGCATTGGTTATGTTCCCATCTAGAGTACTATGTGCATTTCTGGTCACCTAATCATAGGAGTGAGGTTGCCCTTGAGAGATTGCAGAGGTGAGCAACCAAGATTATTCTGCATACCGGGCACTTAAGTTATGAGGAAAGGTTAAAGAGGTTAGGATTATTTTACTTGGCAAAGACAACCTTGGGGTAATCTAATTGAAGTTTTCAAGATTGTAAAGGGAATTTACAAAATTACAATTCAGCTCCAACCCTACTACCCACTTTGTGTTGGATACTGTGTCTAGTTGAGAATAGTCAGTTAATCATACAATTTAGTATATTCTTATTCCAAAGTAATGAGGCTTATGTTAATGTAAAGGACACTTACAACTACATAGTCTCAGAATAAGGGGTCGCCCATTTAAGACGGAGATGAGGAGGAATTTCTTCTGAGGGTCGTGAATCTTTGGAATTCTTTACCCCAGAGAGATGTGGAAGCTGAGTCATTGAATATATTCAAGACTGAGATAGGCAGATTTTTCAGGGGAGTCAAGGGTTATGGGGAGCGAGCAGGAAAGTGGAGTTGAGGCCAAAATCGAATCCGCCATGATCGAGGGGCCGAATCTCCTGTTCCTATTTATGTTATTGTAAATTCCAATACATAATGGGCACCAGGACCCTGCAGCTACTGTGTTGGAGTGCTGCGTTCTTCTGATTGATAACTGAAGGACCAATCAAACATGCTGACCTACAGTGACAGCAGTGTGACTTCTGGGGCCATAGCTTCGTATCCTGTGACTGCACAGAGGACTTGTGAATAACAACAAAATAATGTCTGGGAGCTACGAAATGTGCCATCTAAAGAGTTGAGCAGAAGAGAACCGGAGAAGGTAAAATTCAGGAATAGGCAGTAAAGCTGGGAAACAAAGTCTGTAGAGTGGAGAGATCCAAGCTTGAGCGGTACTGCAGCAAAATAGTCTACTGAGTCTTTGAACAAGTCAAAGGAAGTGAAATTGAGGAGTGACTGAAATTGGACTGAAGTAGAAGGGAAGAAAGTGGAGACAAAGGAGTATGGTGGTGGGGGTCATAAAAAATCTATTGAAGCAAGTTGCTCAAGTTTCACACCAGTACCTTATTACAAAGTATTACACTGAAGATAATTTCTTTTATAACTCTAAACATCCTTTGTGTATATTGGTAATTTAGTGCTAAGGACAGAAGGCTCTTGTGGTGTACAGAACTGTTTTTGCATTAGCTCCTCAATGAAAGGCTTGGAGATCGGGAAAGAGAGCATTGAAACAGCAGTGATTCGGGCTTGTGTTGCCATTGTGGACATGAGCTCCGAACACCAGTACGTCAAGCATGTATCAGGTTACCTATCCAGTGTGGTGTGGGATGCCCAGGGTAAACACATTTGCTAAGTCAAAAGGCCCCAAATACCCTGACGTCAGCAACTGCTTTTGAAACACTGATCTATGAATCACCAAACCTTTATATTTTTATGTATCTGCATCTTTGCTACCATACTGTTGTATACTGATATATTTTCTACAATAAGGTTTTCCTTTGGGCACGTTATCATTCCGAAGTTGGGTCACTTGGAAAGTCAGTATTTGCAGGTGGTCCCCAGACGGGATAGCTTGAAAACTACTGACAAAGAAGTTCTGCAATGATGTATGTGGTGATGGAGTGTCTTTGAAAAGTACTAAAGAATGCAAAGTTTAAAGGTGAAACATGGGAACTTACATGGATCCTATAGTTTTATGTCCACACCTCTAATACTTTTATGCTACAAGTCTACCTCCAACAGCAAGCGTGCAGTTTGAAGCATTCTGTGGTATAAGTACGTTCTTTGTGGTCAGCTGCTGCATTTGCCTACATTACAATAGTGACTACATTTCAAAGGTAATTCATTGGCTGTCCAGCGCTTTGGAACATCCTGAGGACAGGAAAAATACCATATAAATGGAAGTTCTTTTTTTCTTTCTTATTTGGACATGAATAAGCGAATGGTCTTGGTGTAATTTTGGAGTGTATATAGAAAAGTCATGCATTCCTGAATAATGCACAACTCTCAATGCTCTTGTATGTTGAGTGTGGTCATGTGTAGCTGGCGAATATAGTGGTTTTGTATTTTATGTGTTGCTTTTCAATTTTATTTTCAGTTTCTAACTGTAAAATGCAGTCATTGCCTATTTATGAACTCCATTTGTAATTTTTCAGTGAACCCAGGAAGTTTCCTCAAGAAGTGCAAATGCCAGCACCAAGAACATCTTACCCTTGCTTTTTATTTCGAGTGAAACTGTCCCTCCCTGTTAAGTGATGGGAAACCACACAGCAGAATTAAGTCATCGTATCAGTCGGGTGTGGTAACAAGACAAGAGGCAAGCCTGCCAAGGGAAAAATGAAAGACAGACTTCGAGATAGATGAACACGTACACAGATGAGGCATAGAGATAGATGAGTCTTGTAACATACTCTTTATATCATTTATTTGTATGCATGCACTATATTGTACACTGTAAAATCCTCTTATAGTCAAGTAATTGAGCACTGAAAGGAAAGAGGAATTATGCTGAATCTGCCCTGTTTTATATTGAAGCAGATATGGCAACATTGGGGTATTGCACATACATGAGATCCATACGTGTAGATTCTCATAAGCTTGACCTTTTTTCACATAACTGTTCTTGCCTTTGAATTCTCTTCCTTTCCCAAAAACATTGATTCCCTTATTGAGGTACAGATGCAGAGTGCAGCTCACTCCATTTACCCAAGTAACCATTATTCCTGTGTGAGCCTCAATACAAGGACCAGCAGACTGATCCTGTCCTCACTGTGCGTGTGTGTGTGTGTGTGTGTGTGTGTGTGTGTGTGAGATGAGGGGTACCCTCACTAAACCCATATATATGGGTGTATATATAATTGTGTATATATGTGTGCATATTGAATTGCAGTATGCAATGAGCAGCTGCTTTTTCACCATGTACAATTTCCATCTAGCACACAGTGTTAAATATAAGTACCCATTACTAAATATTAACCCGGAGACAGCACATTTTGAAAATCTCATTTACTGTTTTAAGAGAACAGATAAGAACATAAGAAATAGGAGCAGGAGTAGGCCATTCCACCCCTCAAGCCTGCTCTGCCATTCAATAAGATCATGACTGATCTTCTACCTCAACTTCACTTTCCTGCACTATCCCCATATCCCTTCATTCCCTTAATATTCAAAAATCTATCGATCTCTGTCTTGAACATATTCAATGACTGAGCCTCTACAGCCCTCTGGGGTAAAGAATTCCAAAGATTCACTTCACTGAGAGGAAATTTATCCTCAACTCAGTCCTAAATGGCCAAGCCTTTATTCTGAGACTGTGACCCCTGGTTCTAGACTCCCCAGCCAGGGGAAAACATCCTCCCTGCATCTACCCTGTCAAGCCCTGTAAGAATTTTGTATGTTTCAATGAGATCACCTCTCATTCTTCTAAACTCGAGAATATAGGCCTAGTCTACTCAATCTCTCCTCATAGGACAATCCTCCCATCCCAGGAATCAGTCTGATGAACCTTTGGTGCGCTCCCTTTATGGCAAGTATATCCTTCCTTGAGTAAGGAGACCAAAACTGTACACAATACTCCAGGTGTGGTCTCGCCAGGGCCCTATATAATTGCAGTAAGACGTCTTTACTCTTGTACTCAAATCCTCTTGTAATAAAGTCCAACATACCATTTGCTTTCCTAATTGCTTGCTGTACCTGCATGTTAACTTTGTGATTCGTGTACAAGGACACCCAGGTCCCTCTGAACACCAACATTTCCCAGTCTCTCTCCATTTAAAAAATACTCTGCTTTTCTATTTTTCCAACCAAAGTGGATAACTTCACATTTCTCCACATTATATTCCATTTGCCATGTTCTTGCCCACTCACTTAGCTTGTCTATATACCCTTGAAGCCTCCTTGCATCCTCCTCACAACTTACATTCCCACCCAGCTTTGTATCATCAGCAAACTTGGATATATTACATTTGGTCCCCTCATCCAAATCATTGATATAGATTGTGACTAGCTGAGGCCCAAGCACTGATCCTTGCGGTACCCCACTAGTTACACCCTGCCAACCCGAAAATGACCCGTTTATTCCTACTCTCTAGTTTCTGTCCGTTAACCAATCCTCAATGCATGTTAGTATATTACCCCCAATCTTATGAACCCTAATTTTGTTTAATAACCTCTTGTGTGGCACCTTATTGAATGCCTTCTTAAAATCCATTTATTGTCGCTAATCTTTTCCTTTTTACACACCTATAGAAGCTTTTAAAGTCTGTTTTTATGTCTCTCGCTAGTTTACTCTCGTATTCTATTTTCCCTTTATCAATTTTTTGGTCCTCCTTTGCTGAATTCTAAAATCCTCCCAATCCTCAGGCTTACTCTTTTTGGCAACATTATAAGCCTCTTCCTTTGATCTAATACTATCTTTAACTTCTCTTGTTAGCCACGATTGGGCCACTTTACCTGTGGGGTTTTTGTGCCTTAAAGGAATGTATATTTGTTGTAAATTATGTATTAATTCTTTAAATGCTTGCCATGGCTTCTCTACCATCATACCTTTTAATGTAGTTTCCCAGTCTACCTTAGCCAACTTGCCCCTCATGCCTACGTAGTTTGCTTTGTTTAGATTTAAGACCCTAGTTTCTGATTTAACTATCACTTTCAAACTCAATATAAAATTCAATCATATTATGGTCACTCTTCCCTAAAGGCCCCTTTACTACAAGGTTACTAATTAACCCTTTTTTGTTGCACAATACTAGATCTAAAATAGCCTGTTCCCTAGTTGGTTCCTCAAGATACTGATCTAGAAAACTATCTTGTATACATTCCATGAATTCGTCCTCCACACTATTACTGTAAATTTGGTTTGCGCAGTCTATATGTAGATTAAAGTCCCCCATGATTACTGTATTACCCTTGTTACATGTGCCTCTAATTTTCTGATTTATACTCTGCCCTACATTACAACTACTGTTTGGGGATCTATAAAACAACTTCCACCAATGTTTTCTGCCCCTTGCTGTTTCTTAGTACCATCCAAACTGATTCTACTTCTTGATTTTCAGAGCTAAGATCCTTTCTCTCTACTGTCTCTATCCCATCCTTATTATCAGATCTACCCTGCCTCCTTTTCCATTTTGCCTATCTCTTGTAAAAGTTAAGTATCCTGGAATATTTAGTTCCCAACCTTGGCCACATTGCAACCACATCTCCGTAATGGCTATTAGATCAAACCTATTTTCTATCTGCGCTATTAATTCATCTATTTTGTTGTGAATGCTTCGCACATTCAAATATAGTGCCTTTAGCTTTGACTTATTTCTTTTTTTCCCTGATGTCACCTGCCACTGATGCCTTATTACCTTTGTTACACTCTCTGACCCACTCTGCTTATTTTTACCCAAAATGCTACTCTGCTCTAGAGCCTTGACATTTCTCTCGTTGCTTTTAAATTTACTCTTTCCTGAATCCTCCACCCCCCCCCCCCCTTCATTAGTTCATTAGTTTAAAGCCCTTTACACTGCCCTAGTTATTCAGTTCGCCAGGACACTGGTCCCAGCCCGGTTTAAGTGGAGCCCGTCCTAACGGAACAGCTCCCTCTTTCCCCAGTACTGGTGCCAGTGCCCCATGAATGAATCCGATATAGTAAAACATTGGAGTGCAAAGAGTTGAGAGTTTGAAACTCAGCATTCCTACTAGATCTATGTTGAGGAGAACAAGTGAAGATAACTAGAAAATGCAAGTAAGTGGAAGGCACTTAAAGCTTGACCCAACTTGCCATTTGTGCAACTTCATTGTTCGACAAAGCTCATGTCCACACTGTGAGGGAATACTAATTGTCAGGCTGTAGAGAAAGTTTATCTATAGAACAGTTCAAATCTATTCAAATGGTTCAAAGCTATTCAAACGGCACGTTAGAGGTTTCTCTATTGCACATGAGAACCCACCCTTAAGAGCATCCATGTGGCCAGGCTGTCCATTCTGTAACGGATTATGTCTGGACTAATGCCACAAGATTTGCTCGCAATTAAGGCGGAAATATATGCTTTTATCAGCAGTACAAAAATTGTACCTTGACTGGTTAGCATGTTCAAGCTTCACAGACTGCTTCTCCTGCCTGTGAAGCTCTTTAACCATGTAATTACCCAGGGACTCTTCTCTTGCATGGAGAAAATTCAAATGCCGAATTAGCCATTACATTTTGAGCCAATGGAAATCTGTGACTTGCTTCTTGGTACTCCACTGCATTTTTTTAAATTATTCATTCTTGGGATATGGGCGTTACTGGTAAGGTGTTTATTACGCATCCCTAGTTGCTGTCTTCTTGAAGTGTTGCAGTCTGTTTGCAGCAGTTTTATGCAGCTGAGCGACTGCGTAGGCCATTTCAGAGGGCAATTAAGAGTCAACCATGTTAGTTTGGGACTCAATCACATATAGGCCAGGCTGGGTAAGGGCGACAGGTTTCCTTCCCTAAAGGACATTAATGAATCAGTTGGGTTTTTACAACAATTTGACAGCTTCATGGTCACTTTTTTATTGATTCTGCAATGACCATGATAAAATTCATGTAACACATTTGTGTTGCATTTGCCTCTGTTATGCCAACTCAAAGAAAAAGACTTGCATTTATTCCTTATCACATTTCTTTGAACTATCTTGAAACACTGAATTACTTTACTTGAGTGCACTGACTCTTAAGTAGGCAAGAAGATGCTCTTGTAGTCTTTAGGTAAGCTTTGACATTTCTCAACTGAGCCACCAGATGGGGTGCAAGAAAAACTGTTGAAGATGGTTTGTGCCTCAGAAGCTTATAACCTGTGAACTAGTCTGAGGATTGCAGCCGTGAAAAAGTCTCTGTACTTGTGTTACAGAATCCAAATAAAGGGTAATGCACTTTTAAATGTGTTGTAAAAAGGAATATTGATGCCCCTTTACATTCAGTGCAGGCTGCTGACAATAGCATTGTTGTCTTGGAATGAAATGCCTCTGAGTTGGAGAACCATCCCTATGTAGTTTTTATGCTCTTCCCAGGACAATTGCCACTGGCAACTTTAGCATTTATTTGCAATCACCATCTTTTCTAGCCATGAACGGGCCTGCTTGCAGCTTTCTGTTTATTGACCTGTAGAGACTACTTCCCGACGTTGGGGAAGCACTGCAACAGAAATGAAAATCTTGATGCACAACTTTCAAACTTCTGCTGATTGAGCCTGTATGATTGGTTGTTGCCACTGGTGCTGTTGAATCCACCACATGCTGTAACTGAAATCTGTTCCAGTCAATGGTTCCAGGCCCTCCTGAAAAAGGCCCATCAGAAAGTTATTGCTATTGCTATAACTTTTCAACTATGTTCTGAAATGTGTAATGAAATTGTGATAAGCTCAAAATAAAAATTATGCTAGATCTTAAGCTTCTTCAAAATGCACTCTCTTCCCCCTTGCCCCTTCTCTCTTCCCCGCCCCCCCACCCCACTAGATTAGCAGACGAGTGAATTAAATCCCAGGTTTCCTTTTTATGAATGACTTGGGCAGTCTCAACCCATGTAGAGTTCCGGTCATTGTCTTCCCTATTTGTGTAATTATCAGAAATGGGTGTGTAAACTCCTTTTTCTGGTTTTGTTGAATGACATACTCCAGAACTTATACCAAAATGAGTAACATACTGTTCTGTAGAAAAGGGTTGGACTGCTGCAGGTGCTGGCATTAGGCCAGAGCAACTAGACCTTACAGATTTGTGCTACAGCCAACTGAATGGCTGTTCAGTTCCCCACTGAGGCGGCCTCTTTTTTTCTCTCTCCCTAAGCTGTCATTTGAGATTGCTAATTGGACACAGACGTTGCATAGGCAAACATTGACTTGCAGGAAATACATCGTTTGGGGTTTATCTGAGAAGTAAGGGGAAGGTCCGAAGCATTCGGATAAGCGGAGACAGGGAAAGAACATCTCGCTGCAGCTGCACAGTGTGATTCTGTCAGTTTTCGCTGGCTTGCCAGATGAGGTATTCGTGCGTTCATTGTGTGCGTATATTTTATCAAAAGTTTTTGAAAACCACATTGTTTGTGTTCAGACTGTCAAAGCAAAAAGCTTTGGGAAGAATGTGAATCCTTCTCTGCTGATCAGGGGATACTCCAAGAAAATGTCAACAGGATTTTACGGCTATTGAGCAGGAAGTAACCACCACATTTTGCCACTCAGTAAGTTTATTTCTGTTCCACATTTAAAAGGCTTGGTTAAGTACATTTTCTATTAGAGATCGGTGTGTTGGGCGGGAGAATCTGTCAGAATTCTAATTCAAGGGTTGATGTTAACTATTGAGATTTAAACATGAAACTTTTAAGGGAACGTAGGTAAGTATTACAATTGGTGTGGGTAAACTATCTATTAATGTAGTAACACTTGATATTGCAGCCAGTTGCTAAACTGTCTCCTGGTTGTTATTTGTAATACTATACTGAGCCGTCACTCCTCCCTGTCTGCTGACTTTAAAAGACTTGCCAAATGTAACAACTATATAACATAAAAGTAGTTCTTAAGTATTGGTGTACATACTTATTAAATTTCTATGAAGTAGTGCTTTTCCATTTCAACATTGGACATAAGTGATGGGATAGTTCACTGTGGAAATGTGTGCATGCATATCTGTGCACGCATGTATATATTACCATTGAAAAGTATTTCAAACTTAACGTACAAGTATTTTGATATAAATCACAACTCCATCTAACTGCTGCAAAAACATGTGTTGCTTGCATGTGAGAAATGGTGCACGCCCCTCTTCCCTACCCAAAACAGCAGTACCTCATTGAAAGGTAACATTCATCTTCTGAGGGTCTCATTTAATGTGAATTTAGGGAGGCCATTGGAAGATATATACATACTTTATTTTGATTTTATTATGGAATATGAGAGTGTGCTGCCAAAATAATCCTTAAATGATACGTTTCCTGTAACTTTTCTTAGTTGGTGTATGATGATAACTGTTTCCATGGACATTGAAGACCCTGATTTGTAGTGGGCCCACGATTAAAATATTTTTAAATCGCTCATTTCAGAAGTCATTGCAACCTTTTTTTTCCAAAATCGATTAGAAAGAATGCTTTCTTTAACCATTTGAGTAAAATGGTACGCCAACATGATCTCAACATATTGTGATTTCTTTAGTTCAGAGTTCAGTCGCAAAAATCTTAATTCTGTACAACTTTCTTTTTTTGACATGGCAAACTTCTTGAAAGTGGAAATTTAAAAATGCAAAGCTGGCATTGGGGGGAAGCAGCTGGGTTGCGCTATGAGCACACTGTTCTTCAAGCCTCTGGAACTTGGGTTTAAATCTAGTATAAAGATCTGTTCTCTCTGCTGACTGTAAGAGACTGTGAACTGAGTTTGGACATTTCTGGTCCCCAACGTTTCCTCATCTCTCTGTATATTTTTATACATACTCTTAAATCTCCCGTAACATTACACGTGGGGTGTCAAGACTAAGTGTAGATCTTGGGCCCTGTGGCATTAGTGGGAAGGCAGTAATTGGTCCAGGGTGTGCAGATAGAAGTCTGTCCCCATTCTGTCCTTATTTTAATGTACAGGAAACTCTTTATTAACCGGCACCGACGGGACCGGCGTGATGCCGGTTTATCGAAAGTACCGGATAACGGAGAGTTATATCTACCGAGGCTATTTTTAACAAAGAGACTCCAGGCAGCGCGGGAGAATCAACTCCTGCTACTGCAGTGTTTCGGACTTCCGACAGCGCCAGGAGGCCGAGTAGTGGCACTTTTGAAAACTACCCCTACTGACTAAATCGGCGTTCGCGGACTCGGACTCTGACTCGGGATCGGCAACATTGCCGGTTATTTGAGAGGAGTTTTCGGAGTACTCTGCGTTCGCGGAGACTCGACTGCGACTCGGCAACATTGTCGGTTATTTGAGAGGAGTTTTCGGAGGATGATTTTTGCCGGTTAAGCGAGAATTCCGGATATTTGGGTGCCGGATAAACAAAAGTTTCCTGTAATATGTTTGATTTTATATTATTTATAGTTAAATATCAGAAATTAGGCAGTTTGAGAATCAGTTGGGTGAAGCATAGGTGTTTGTACTACTGGCTGAAGAGTTGGAAGATAACAACACTGAGGTGCTGCCACTGGACAGAGTGTAATTGCAGTGTGGCAGGTTACATAATCTGTTTCCATTTATAAATGTGTACATAGAAACTTTTATTATGGAAAGGTCGACCCAAAAGTGTGACAAAAACGTCACAGGAAGTAAGGTGCATTTTCAATGTTCCAACTTTTTTTCCTTTACTACCCTGTATGGTAGATTTTTTCCAAACATTAGGTATTTTTTGAAAGTTCTTCCTTGTACCGGTTTTCAAATTAATTACCAGTAATGCAGGGTAAGTCCAAGATTTTTGCCTTCAAAGAATGCTTAAGTACATATGGTGTAGCCTTAGGGGTCTTTAATTTGTATATATTTTATGTTGCTGATGATTAATTTTGGTTTTCTGAATTGGGGATTATTCATAAATAATCAGTGCTAAGAACAGATAAACCTCCAGATCTACAATACACACAAACAAATAAATATATAAGCCCAAATAGGATGACATTTCTTGGCTTCAAGGGCCAAATTGCTAGACTCAAAGGGTTACATAGATTTTACAGCACAGAAACCAGTCATTCGGCCCAACTGGTCCATACTAGTGTTTGAGCCATGGGACCTACAGGATGTATCATGGGCACCCTTGCCCTAATGTGAATTCATGTCCTCGAGTACTACTTTAATTGGTTTACTTTGAAGTAACAGACAGGGTTTGCCGTATCTTTACCATTTTTATATATCTCTGAGGTCATCTCCTTTCTAGACTGTAGCCCTTTAGCTTCTTTCTCTTAGCTTATCTCCTTTTAGACTTGGAATCAGCCTTGATAGTCTATGCACCTTCTCCAGCACTTGTATTTTTGTTGTGTGGTGACCAAAACTGAACACATTACTCCAAGTGAACTCTGCCCAGTACATTGTGAAGCCTCAGGATAATCTCAAAATTCCTTGTACTCTGGTTATATGTTCCAGCATTCTGTTAAGTATTTTTGCTTTGCCACAATTGTCTAGACATTAAAAGTGATGATTATACAATCACTCCCAGACTTCTTTCATTTTAAACTCCCTCCTCCAATGCAATCTCATTCATTGTATACTTTTGATGCTTGTTTGTTGATCAGTGTGCAAAACTTTACATTACCAATAGTACAGACATCCTTCCTAAACCTCTCCACTTCCCCCTCCTCCTTTAAGACCCTCCTTGAAACCCACAACTTTGACCATTCCTTTGGTCACCCCTCCATCTCCTTTGGCTCAGCATTCTCTTTTTGCCTTGTGCCTTGGGATGTTTTTTAATCTACATTAAATGTACATATAAATGCTGAAATACTACTTTCAGGATATTTTGGACAATAATGAGTTGCCTCTATATAGTGCCTTTAATGTAGAAAAATGTCCCAAGGTGCTTCACCGAGATGTAAAGGGGGAATAAAAGAGGACATTGAAATAAGGGAGGAGATATTTGGTGGGGGTGGTCAAAAGCTGGGCCAAACTGGTGGGCAGTAAGGAGGCTCTTAAAGGAAGACGGAGTTGGAGAGGCAGAGGGGTTTAGCAGGAAATTCCCTGGTGCCTAGGTGGCTGAAGACGAGGGTGGGGGGAGGGAGAATGCAGAATGAAACTGGAGTCAAAGGAACAGAGACTTCAGGGAGGGTTTTTAATCTTTGTTCTTGGGATGTGGGCAATGCTAGCAGGGCAGTATTTATTGCTCATCCCTAGTTGCCCTGAAGGCATTAAGAGTCAACCACATTGTATGGGATGGGAGCCGCATGTAGGCCAGACCAGGTAGAGGTGGTAGGTTCCCTTTCCTGAAAGACAGTGAACCAGTTGGATTTTTATAAGAGTCCTGCAGATTTCATGGTCATTTTCTGGTATCTGGCCACAAACTACCAGATTTATTGAATTCAATTTCACAACTTCCCATGGTGAGATTTGAACTCTAAAGAGCTAGTCTAGTACCATAACCACTAGGCTACTGAGGTTACAGCTGGAGGGGTGAGATTATGAAGAGAGATAAGAATTTTTAATTTGTAATTGGGGTACAGAGTCAATATAGACCAGCAAAAATGGGGTGGTGGGTGAACGGGACTTGGTGCAGGATAAGATATGGGCAGCAGGTTTTAGATGAGTTTAAGTTTACAGAGGATGGAAGACCAGCCAGGCGAGCATTGGAATGGTCGAGTCTGGAGGTAACTGAAATGGATGAGGGTTTGAGTGGCAGAGACGGGCGATGTTATGAAGTTGGAAGTAGGCGGGCTCTGTAATGGAGACGATAGGGGTTTGGGGTCTAATGGGGATGCCCAGGTTGCGAAAAGTCTCGTTCAACCTGAGACAGTGGCAGGGGATGGAGTTGATGGAAAAGGTAAAGTTTGTGCTGTGGCCAAAGATGAACTTTTTTGGACAGTGATGTCCTGTATGTATGCCCTGGTACCTTGGCTGAAAAGTAACTGAACAATGAGTCTCCAAGCTCACCATCGAAATCTTCCAGGATGTTTAGTTTTGCTGGTGCTTGTGACAATTGATGAGAATAACAAAACTGCACTGAGGTGCTACTGGCAAGCTGTCTTTCAGACCTTCTAAAATAGAAGAGGGACATGTGTTGCCGTGGTGGTATTGAGATATGCTTGTGTGATATTTTTGTGGTTGAGTTAGGGAACTGAAGAACAGGATGGTGTTAGACATGGGAGTCGTCTAGCTTTATTTTTCCCCCAACTGCCTAAGTAATCTACTTAATGACATCCAATGTGGCTTCTTCAAAGGAAACCGAGGGATTTAATTTCTTGGCCTTTCTCCAGTTTGGATCTGTTCCTGTTATTGCGTGCCATCGGACAACAGCAACTTGCATTTATATACCGTCCTTAACGTAGTAAAACGTAATACAAAATAGAGAAGTAGTCTAGAGATTTCACAAGTTAGAGTGCACTCAGTGACTTGTGCCCATCCTGCAGCCCAGGTGCAAAGTAGATGTGCTAGACAGATTTGTTATGTGATGCCCTTTTTAAGATTTTATTGGATTCTTTGTAATTTGAAGCTTGTATTTCTGCCCTGCTGCAGTGTGGCCAAGTATGCTCAGTATTGAATACTTTTGTTTCAATCAGCTAAATAAAACAGAAAATGCTGGGAAACACTCAGCAGGTCAGACAGCAGCATATGTGGAGAGAGAAACCAAGTTAACGTTTCAGCTCGCTGACCTTTCATCAGAACTGAACTCTCTCCACAGATGCTGCCTGACCTGCTGAGTGTTTTCCAGCATTTTCTGTTTTTATTTCAGATTTCCAGCATCTGCAGTATTTTGCTTTAGTTTCAATCAGCTGTTCACTCCTGTTAATCCCCTCTACTGTGCTGACCGATTTTCAAAAGATCTGCTGATTTAAGCCAAAATTGGGTCTTCAAGCAGTTTCAATCAGCTGTTCGTACCTCATTAAAATGCGACTTCCCTTGGTGATGAGATTTTGGATACATCTGCTAAGAAGTAGGAGAGGCAGTTGCTAAATAGCGAGTGCCTGTTTTAAAAAAAAATATGTTTGGTACATACCATTTTTGTTTTTACCATCCACCGTGTATAGAAAGGCTTGCATTTGTAGCGCGCCTTTCATGAACCACAGGACGTTCCAAAGCGCTTTACAACCAATGAAGTACTTCTGAAGTGTAACTGTTACAATGTAGGACAAGCAGCAGCCAATTTGTGCACAGCAAGGACCCACAAACAGCAATGTGATTATGGCTCGATAATCTGTTTCGGTGACGTAGGTTGAGGGTTAAATATTGGCCAGAACAGCAGGGAAAATGCCCCCGCTCCTCTTCGAAATAATGCCATGGAATCTTTTACGTCCACCTGAGAGGGCAGACGTGGCCTCTGTTTAACGTCTCATCCGAAAGACAGCACCTCTGACAGCGCAGCACTCCCTCAGTACTGCACTGGAGTGTCAGTGTTCAGGTCTCTTGATTGGGACTTGAACCCACAACCTTCTAACTCAGACGAGATTGTTACTAACTGAGCCACGGCTGACCGGCGTATAGTGGGAAAATTGCATTAACACCAACGTGTTCACTATAAATGGTGGGGGACTGTATTTGCCAAAGAAAATGGATATGGGAAAATGGCAGGGGAATAGGATTAAATTAACAGCTCTTTCAGAGAGCTGGCACAAGTGTGATGGGCTGAATGGTTTCCTCATGTGCTGTAAAATTCTAGGAATTATTCTTTATTATTCATACCTTTTGGCAGGTGTTTTTATTGTCCGTACCAATCATGTGGCATGCAGTAAATTCCCTTCTCTAGTTAATGTTAAACCTTGAGGCAATTTTAATCTATATCCAATCCTAGGAGAGTGTTGCTGAAAATAAAATCTATAACCTCCATGCAGCACTTGCTCCTCAGGTTCTGCTGCTCATCTAATAACTTTACCATTAAAAATAAGTGGAGATTAATGGCACATGGGGGTCCACGACAAGTCTCCAATGTCATCGGATCTTCGGAGGTGACCAACTTTATGCCAGAGCGCCAAGTTAAAAGTGAATGTAAACCACTCAAATAACAACAGAAAATGCTGGAAACACTCAGCAGGTCAGGCAGCATCCATGGAGAGCGCAACAGAGTTAACGTTTCAGGTCTGTGACCCTTCGTCAGAACTGGAAAATGTTAGAGATGTAACCGATTTTAAACAGGGGCAGGGAAAGGGGGGAGGGATGGGGAGGAAAGAACAAAAGGGACCGTCTCTCTTCTTTCCTCCCCTCCCCTCCCCTTTCCCTTTCCCTGCCCCTGCTTAAAATCTGTTACATCTCTAACTTTTTCCAGTTCTGACGAAGGGTCACAGACCTGAAACGTTAACTCTGTTTCTCTCCACAGATGCTGCCTGACCTGCTGAGTGTTTCCAGCATTTTCTGTTATTTCAGATTTCCAGCATCCGCAGCATTTTGCTATTGTAAATTACTCGATGTAGATTAGGTGATTACGAAGATGAGGCTGTTCTCATTGCATGAATTTCATTAGCTAGTGGCCAAGTTACTAGGGAACTGTATGGTGGGGAAGCAATTTCATGTTTGTGCGAGAGGGATTAGAGATGAAGTGGATTACCTAGAAAAAAAGGTGGAGTGTGCGCTTAAAATAATTAACCCTTAGAGTATTAGTCATGCGTGTGTTGTCTGAATGATACGGAGTTCTGTTTCATTTCAGAGGATAAGCAATTCTGAGAAAAACAAAATATTCGACTTTGAGCTACGTGCAGAAGGAAATCAGCTGCTCCACCAGTTGATCTTGCTGCCAAGAACAAAGAAAGAGAAATCGTATTTAGGTTACTGCCTGCAGTATTTTGTTCAAGTTGACAGTCAACAGTTCAGTACTCTATTTAACAAGAACCCTTATTCCAGCAGCATTTTAAACCAATGAATCGTTTACTTCTCATTCATGTGTTTTTGTTGCAGTCCTAATCTCTAAGAAAAAGGGGCGAAAAAAAGTAAGACACTGCAATTCGCTTAAAATATACTTTGAGACCAACTTCAATAAACACCAACTAAATACAAATGTACCAAAATGGTTTGAACTGATGTCAGTATGGCCCATTCACTGCCTTACAAATGATACTGCACGCAGCCACAATATCTGCTAGTTTATGCGCCACAAAAGCAGAATTCTGTATGTGGAGATGAATCCATCAAGTATAAGTCATGCATTTATATCCCCAGTATAGGGATGGAATGGCTGGTGCAGTGCTTTAGACATTGCCTTCACACCTTTGATAACTGGGTTCAAATGTATTGAAGATTTGAGATGAAAGTCCGCTGGCTGTAAGGTTCAAATGTGAAACCTGTTTGGGTAATTTTGGTCCAGTTCCTAGTAAAAGTCCACAACACAAACCTGCCTCTAATTGACACACTCTCAGCCTAGCTGGCATGGAGGATGGTGCAGTGAGGTTGGGATTAAGGCTGGTTACTGGGGAGTGCAGAATAAAGCTTACTCTTTAGCTGTACTAAATGTGAACTTGGAGTAACACTGGATAACTAAAATGGAAAGTGTTCTACTCTCATTTGATGAGGTTCTCTAGCCACTGACTCCATCCCTCTCCCTGGCAACTGTCTGAGGCTGAACCAGACTGTTCACAACCTTGGTGTCGTATTTGACCCCAAGATGAGCTTCTGACCACACATCTGCACCATCACTAAGACCGCCTATTTCTACCTCCGTAATATCGCCCGACTCTGCCCTGCCTCGGCTCATCTGCTGGTGAAACCCTCATCCATGCCTTTGTTACCTCTAGACTTGACTGTTCCAACGCACTCCTGGCCGGCCTCCCATCCTCCACCCTCCATAAACTTAAACTCATCCAAAACTCTGCTGCCTGTATCCTAACTCTCTCCAAGTCCTATTCACCCCTATGCTCACTGACCTACATTGGCTCCCGGTTAAGCAATGCCTCAGTTTTAAAATTCTCATACTTGTTTTCAAATCCCTCTATGGTCTTGCCCCACCCTATTTCTGTAATCTCTTCCAGTCCTACAACCCTCCGATATCTGTGCTCCTTCAATCCTGGCCTCTTGCACATCCCCGATTTTAATCACTCAGCCGTGCCTTCAGCTGCTGAGGCCGTAGAATTCCCTCCCTAAACCTCTCCGTCTCTCTAACTCTCCTCCTTTTAAGACGCTCCTTAAAACCTACCTCTTTGACAAAGCTTTTGGTCATCTGCCCATTCTTATGTGACTGTCAAATTTTGTTTTATAACCTTCTTGTGAAGCACCTTGGGATGTTTTACTACGTTAAAGGCGCTATATAAATGCAAGTTGTTGTTGAGCGCAAAATTAACAAAAGAAAGATACTGGTACAGTAGTGTAGTGGTTATGTTACTGGACTAGTGATCCAGAGAAGGTGAGTTTAAATCCCACGTTGGCAGCCTGAGAATTTGAATTCAGTTTATTTTTAAAATGGTATCAGTATAAGTGACCATAAAACATTCAGATTGTCCAAAAAAAAACTTGTTCACTAATGTCCTTTACGGAAGGAAGCCTGCTGACCTTACCCAGTCTGACCTATATGTGACTTCATTCGCACAGTAACATGACTCTTAACGGCCCTCTGTGTCCTAACAAGCCACTCAGTTAAAGAATGCAGCCCACCACCACCTACTCTGAGCAACTAGGGATGGGTAATAAATGCTCGCCTTGCCAGCAACGACCACATCCGACAATGAATTTAAAAATAGACATAGCAGATCTATTGCGATTTGAAAAGAGAAGACAAGTCATAATCTCTGGTGGAAACCATTTGAACCTTTAACCTGTTTTTTCATTTGCCATTGTACACATGGTATGAAGTTTTTACTAAGTGCAACTATTTAACATTTTTGAATAATAAATTAGCAGGTTTTTTTAAGGATGTGTTTCACTGTAGTTCAGTCAATTACAGTTACAAGAGATATCGGAATGTATAAGCAGTTTTAAAAAAAAAATACATTTCATCAGGAAGCGAAGAACCAGCGAACTTGGGGAGAGTTTGTCCCCAATCAGTTTGTGGAGTATACATGCATTCTTTTAGCAGTTATTTATTGAAAAAGGTAGGATATATGAAAATTGGATTTACACTATTAAACTAGGATTTTATCTTGTACCACATTTAGCAGGATGTGTGAGTGCAGATTTTTTATTTTAATGTTTCCTATTTATGGACTGACTTGTGTTCTCTTTTTGTTTGGTGTCATACAATTTGCATGTTGTGGTTGAGTAATGGTCCGCAACAGTAAATTTGCCAGTAAGTGAGTCACTGATCAAACATGGGACCTGTGTTTTTTTTTGTGTTCCAATTTATGTATCTACCCTATAGGATGTAAAACAAAATGTTATGACCACTACAGATTCACCAGCTCTTAATTATTTGCATCAGATAATAATATTACAATATGTGCAATTATGCCAAAAGCCGAAGTATCTAAAACCTTGGTGCTAAATTTGAATAGGAAAATGTGCCTCTTCCATAATTAATATTTGACACAAGTGATAAAACGCTAGTTACTGTATAAAACACTAGTTAGGCCACAGCTAGGATACTGCGTGCAGTTCTGGTCACCACATTACAGGGAGGATGTGATTGCACTGGAGAGGGTACAGAGGAGATTTACGAGGATGTTGCCAGGACTGGAGAATTTTAGCTATGAGGAAAGATTGGATAGGATGGGGTTGTTTTCTTTGGAACAGAGGAGGCTGACGGGAGACCTAATTGAGGTATTTAAAATTATGAGGGGCCTAGATAGAGTGGATAGGAAGGACCTATTTCCCTTAACAGAAGGGTCAATAACCAGGGGACATAGATTTAAAGTAATTGGTTGCAGGTTTAGAGGAAATTTGAGGAGAAATTTGTACTCCCAGAAGGTGATGGGGGTCTGGAACTCACTGCCTGAAAGGGTGGTAGAGGCAGAGACCCTCATCACATTTAAAAAGTACTTGCAGGTTATGGCACTTCAAGTGCATATCCAAGGCTACGGACCAAGTGCTGGAAAGTGGGATTAGGGTGGCTAGCTCTTTGTCTGCCGGCACGGACAAGATGGGCCAAATGGCCTCCTTCTGTGCTGTAAATATCTATGATTTGATCCCCCTAAGTAGTTGTTTCAGCATTTAACAACCTCAGCAAGATTGGAAACGACAACATAAAATGCTGGCAATAGACTGATCAGTTACCATTGGTAAAGAGAAAAGATGTTCATATTTTAGCTAACCCTTTTTATATATTAAATTTCAAGCTGATTTTTGGAGCAGTGCAGCAATGTGCTGAAGGGATGTGGGATTCTTGTGCATAATTCCCAAGCGATATACGTTGCAAGTTGCACTGTTGTGGGGAGGAGCCAAGCAAAGACCAGATGCTTCCCACAAGTAAGTGGGGGAAGATTGAAGGGAGTCGGCATAGATATTCTCATGCACATCCCAGAGGTCAGACTAGCAGTCATATTGAACAGCCTGGGAACAGGTCACCAAAGAAACACACCGTAATCAAAATGCTTAGCAGTAAATTTAAGGTAGTAATTTAATCTACCTGATGCGCTGTGAGTTAGGTTGGTTTATATGCACAAGGTTATGCCGTCAGAACGTCTTGATTGAATTACTGCTTTGTGAAAGTTATTGACAGTCATCCAACATCCTGTGTATAATCTGCTTTTAATCATGTTTTATACAGTGAGTAAGTGGTTGGGGTGGTTACATTGAAATCACTCTGTATCCATTAGTTGTTGTAATGTATACAGCAAAGTTAGTTTAACCATAAACAGTATCTGACCCATTGTTCTTATGAGTTGCTGACAGTGGAAAGCATTTTGATTTTCTTTTGCCAGAATGCTCAATTCAGCAGATAAAATGACACTCTTCTCTCTTTCCCCCGCCCCCCCCCCCAGCTGAAAAATTGTAGAATTCACTTGTACATTAGATTACTGGAAAATAACCAGGTTTTTTTTTTAAGAACTTATTTTAAAAACATTGCTGTGTCGACCATGAAAAGAATGTAGACCATTTTACAAAAGTATAAAATGCGCACACAGTATGTAAAACACAGTATTTACAGCTTCAAGGCTAAGAGCACTGCAGGTATTTTTTTTGAGGGTCTGCCTAGCCTATAATTTTGAAAATCAAAGTCTAATATTTTACTCTGTAGTTTGTTCAAAAAGCTCAGTGTCCGTTCACAAAGTTAGCCGTGGGTCAGTAATTTTACATTCGATAATGACTGGTTAGACTGCATCATTGAATGTTTGAATCTGTTCAAAAACCTTGAACTTCAGGGCAAGGCTGCCGAGAGGTGCAAGAACAGTTTAGTTTAGAAAGCCTGCTCCCGATCCCCATGCTGCAGCATTAGATATTTTACGTAGATGTTCAAACCAGGTGTCTAACTGAGTCCTATGGACAGCTCAAACGTTTAAATCGGATCGCTTATGTGTGTTTTTAAAAACTGAAACCAGAGACAAAAAAGAACTTGCCTTCAACTTCTCGGAAAGATTACTTAATCTATTGGTTTCAACAGAAGGTGTCAAATGCAATGTTTTGCGAAACTTGTTCCTTACAAGTCTGTTGTATCAGATTAAACTGTTAGAGAAATACGGTGTACAGTAGGTCTTTTTATGTGTTTACTGTGGCTGCAAATTGAATAATTCAGGCCTTTAAGCTTATAGTATTAATAGAGAAAAATGTAAAGCGCTGAAGTAGGGAAAAATGAAGATATGATCCATCAAGGCAGCAAAAAAAATCATTGGTGCTGTTGTCATGACCGAGGGTAAAATGGAGCATCTTCAATTGGTTGACTTCAGTCCCCTGCGTATTGGTGGTGGTGTGGTTGCTAAGGAAACGCTTGTTTTAGTGTGTGGTTTCCTATAGTGCAAATGAAAGGGAAACAGCTGTTGGATTTTCAGCATTTAGTGCGTTCTGATATGCCTGCAAAGGAAACTAAAATAATTCAGTTAAAAATCATTTGATGGGTGTTTATCTCGCAGACTGAACAATGTAGCCCGTGGTATAAAGGAACATTTATGCAGTTCAGAGGACTTCGTGCAAAATGAGATGAACTTTCAACCAGTGCAAGTATGCACAGCCTCACGTGAGAATTTCTTTTCGTTGCCCTCGGTCTTTTCCTTAAGCAGCTCTTTGTTCAGTGGAGTGTTGTGATGATTTTCTCTGCAATTCTGCCATGCTTTTATCAACTGCTGCATCTCATTTAACAGTCTGGTAATCTTTTCCAGCTAATTGATAAGGTTGTAGCAGCCCCTAGAATCATCTGTCCAAACTAAATTGTGTACCTGCTTGAAGTCTAGAATTGTTGATATGTGAAATAACCTCCCAGATAAAGCAATTTCCGCCATGCTGATTTCTTAAAAGAATGCTGAATATCTGATTAGGAATAGGATTTTAACGATGTATATAGATGGAGATGGGCCACGTTGTTTGCAAAATATTGCTTCTTGAGCAACTAGGATGACAGAATTTCGGTAATTAATTTAGGTAAGGTCAATTAAGGAAGTGAACTGTGCATGATCTGTCTGTACTGGAGGGGTGCCTTTTATTTCCATACTTGTACGTTCTTAATCTGATTCAGAAAAGCATCTGCAATATGCACAATTGGGTACAAGCTTAATTTTGCAGGAGTAGAGAAATAAATTGGAAGGCTTTAGAACATGGTTTGCTCTTGTGCTGCTTGATGCTATTCGGATCTCTTTTCTTGAGCCATATATGCCAATGTTTACAAGATTATTGTCTGAGTTTCAGGAGCACTAGACTGAAGGGAGGGGGAGAGTGTACATAGAAATTTCAAATTAGTAGTTTACGTGCCTGTTTTATTATGACCCTTCTGCGATTGAAATCACCATCATGTACTTCAACTATAAGCATTTCAATTGAATAATAACCATAAAATGTTATGGTTTAAGACCTAAAAAACGGTTTTTGAGGGGATGTGGTATAAATTTGCTGTTTTGTGTGTGTATTATCACTGGCTTCAGTGGCAGTGGTGTAATATAAATGAGACGGTATTGGTGCCCCCAAGCAGATGGTAATCTTTTCCTTTGTACTACTGAAAGTATATGGCAGCGACAGGGCTCCACGGCCTGGAATTTCCTGAAAACTAGCGCTATAGTAATGCCGATTTCACAGCCCACTCCATTATTCTAGCACAGACTTTTCAGGAAACTATGGCAAACGGCAGTTACTCTAGTTTTTACGCCACACCAAAATATCCTGAGCCATTTTCCCCTCTCTGCCTAAACCCTGAGCAAAACAATTCAAAGTTTATTATGGCTCCTCCCCTATTCAAGACTGTGGCAATAGCAGATTTCCTCGTTCTGCACTCGTTTTGTCGCTGATTAAGATCACGCAGGAAGTCCCTTGGTCACCAGGTGACCCAAGTTTGCATTGCTGAAATAAAACTAGATTTAATTGCTAAATAAATGATCGTATTTTCAATAGCTGACCAACAATTTATCACACCAAGTTAAGTTGCAATCCGTTTATTTTTCCCAAAACACTCCAACTGAAATGACTTTACTACTGAAGAAAATAGTGAAAACAATTTTAAATGTGTTCAGAAGATAAATGCCATAGAAACATAGAAAAATAGGAGCAGGAGTAGGCCATTCGGCCCTTCGAGCCTGCTCCGCCATTCTTCTTCTCTTAGGCAGTCCCTCGGAACCGAGGATGACTTGCTTCCACATTAAAAATGAGTTCGCAGGTGACTGATGAGTCCATTCAATATGATCATGGCTGATCCTCTATCTCATTACCATATTCCCGCACTCTCCCCATACCCCTTAATGCCTTTTGTGTCTAGAAATCTATCTATCTCCTTCTTAAATATATTCAGTGACTTGGCCTCCACAGCCTTCTGTGGTAGAGAATTCCACAGGTTAACCACCCTCAGTGAAGAAATTTCTCCTCATCTCAGTCCTAAATGTCCTACCCCGTATCCTGAGACTGTGACCCCTTGTTCTAGACCCCCAGCCAGGGGAAACATCCTCCCTGCATCCAGTCTGTCTAGCCCTGTCAGAATTTTATACATTTCAATGAAATCCCCTCTCATTCTTCTAAACTCTAGTGAATACAGACCTAGTCGACCCAATCTCTCCTCATACGACAGTCCTGCCATCCCAGGAATCAGTCTGGTGAACCTTCGCTGCACTCCCTCTATGGCAAGTATATCCTTTCTTAGGTAAGGAGACCAAAACTGCACACAGTACTCCAGGTGTGATCTCACCAAGGCCCTGTATAACTGTAGTAAGACATCCTTGCTCCTGTACTCAAAACCTCTTGCAATGAAGGCCAACATACCATTTGCCTTCCTAACTGCTTATGCTGATGCTGTGCCTGACATTTCCCTCTGATCTTTCTCAAAAGTGAGATGATACTTAAGTCACGCTTTACATTAAAAAAAAATTTTACAATTTAAAAAAAGTATTTCCAAAGATATCTCCATACTTAATATTTGAAGGACAATCTAGCAATCTTTTGTTTGAGAGAGTGATATATTGGAAAACTGATCTTTTATGCACTGAAACAAATTTACCTGCCCCCTTGTACGAAAAACCTGAGGGGTCTCCTGAATGGAGCCTATAAACAAATTGACGAGCAGTTGAAGTGTCTGACTGAGCTGCTGCTGGGTTTACATTGGATTTAGCTCTCGCCACGAAGCATTACTAGGAGTGAAATGTGTGCTGTAATTTACACCAACGCCTAGATTCTATTGCTCTGACGTGGTACCATTCCACTGTTACAACATCATGAGTCCATATTAAAGCAAATAATTGTAAATATATATTTTGGGTTGTTCCACAAAAAAACATAGCTGCTTAACTCTGGACATATTAATGGTTATTCTGGTTAATCACAAGCAGAGTACAATGTTAATGCACTGTATACAATTAACATATATACCTCATATCCACTTGCAAAGCATTCATGAATCACGTCTTTACAAAGAAAATGGAAACGAGAGTCTGTATTTAGTAATATTACATCCGATCTCCAACAGTGTCCATGATTAAGATGTCATGATGTATAAATCGACTCTCTCGAGCCAGTGGGATAGATTAGAGTAGGCACTTTAGGCCCAAGACGATGAAACCTAAAGCCAACCCTGTATTCAGCTCGGAAAAAAGCTTTGTTTCCAATTAGCAAATGAAGCAACTGTATCTATTTTCGAATTCCAGTATTTTTAATTTAATTTTAAAACTTGTAAATAATATGGCACAGGTCTTCGAAAGCCTGCCTGTACAAATGAAGCTGACCTGTTGGCCTACTTCGGAACAGTTGTGCTGTTTCTGATTTGCCACTATCCTCGCAGCGGCCTATTCATATTGGTTTCCTACAAAACTTTGGAGTCAATTCACAACGACTAGATCAGCATGCAAAACAGCAAAATTTACTCTCCGTTGCAAGAAATTCTGGGCCCTTTTCCGGTTGCGGACAAAATCGAGTGTTCCGCCCTCTCATCCAGGCCAGCAATATTGTTTTTCTCATTACTGCCATTCACAGATCCTCCCTGACACCAGGACAAGTACACAGCTAGAAAATCAGTGTTTATTATATAATTTCAAGATCTGCACGTGCTATTTTTGGTGCCCTGGAATTGACCCACAATTTAAATGGGGCAGTTCCACTGCACTGAGAGCCCTAACACGTGGTAAAATTATTTCTGTTCTGCAGTTTAAATCAGAATGAACCTTTCGAGCATTTAGTTCTTCAGTATTTTATGATCTGTTTAAAAGGAAAATCTTAGAAGTTAATTTATTTTAAAACTTGTCAAGGGCTTCAATTGCACACTACGTTAATGTATCGCATAATGTACGGAGCTTTTAAAAAAGGAACCAGTAAAATTAAAGTGACACAACAAGCTTTTTGATTAAGAGCTTTTGGCATGTTCTGATGTGAAGTTTAGTTCAGCTCTGCCACCAGCTTTGTGTGCAGGCAGAATCAATGATGTGATCACTTGAAGAATGCAAAAGTAGCGTGTGACTGTAGACTTGGCAACCACGAATAGTAGTACAAACAGCATGACAGCAATCGGAACTCCTGAACAGATGGTCCTTTAGAGGCTCAGAATGGTGGCTTACATGCCAAGTTTGTTTATTTCGTAAAACATATTCTACTGTAACCTTTTTTTTTAATGGCTTTGTAGCTAAAATATGCCAGCTGCTATTCTGAGTACAAGTATGTGTACTCCATTTCTGCACAAATATTCTTGACCATTCATGTCAGTTAAGCAATGATCTCTGGACAAATGTGAGAAGTCGCACAACACCAGGTTATAGTCCAACAGCTTTATTTGAAATCACAAGTTTTCGGAGCGCTGCTCCTTCGTCAGGTCACCTGACGAAGGAGCAGCGCTCCGAAAGCTTGTGATTTCAAATAAAGCTGTTGGACTATAACCTGGTGTTGTGTGACTTCTCACATTTGTCCACCCCAGTCCAACACCGGCATCTCCATATCATGATCTCTGGGACCTGCCTTTGTGTTAATTATATTTAGCCTCTCAGTCGGGAGGTTGTAGCTTCATAAGAACATAAGAAATAGGAGCAGGAGTAGGCCATTCGTCCCTTTGAGCCTGCTCCGCCATTCAATAAAGATCATGGCTGATCTTCTACCTCAACTCCACCTTCCTGCACTATCGCCATGTCCCTTGAATACCTTAGTATCCAAAAATGTATCGATCTCGGTCTTGAATATACTTCACGACTGAGCAGCCATAGTCCTCTAGAGTAGAGAATACCAAAGATTCACAACCCTTTGAGTGAAGAAATTTCTCCACATCTTAGTCCTAAATAGCCGACCTCTTATTCTGAGACTGTGACCCCTAGTTCTAGACACCCCAGCCAGGGGAAGCATCCTCCCTGCATCGACCCTGTCAAGCCCTGTATGAATTATTTGTTTCAATGAGATCACCTCTCATTCTTCTCAACTCTAGGGAATATAGGCCTAGTCTACTCAATCTCTCCTCATAGGACAATCCCCTCATCCCAGGAATCAGTCTAGTGAACCTTCCTTGCAGTCTCTCTAAGGCAAGTATATCCTTCCTTCGGTAAGGAGACCAAAACTGTACACAATACTCCAGATGTTGTCTCACCAAGGCCCTATATAATTGTAGTAAGACTTCTTTACTCTTATATTCCTATTGCTTTTTAATAAAGCCCCACTCCCAAACTTGAGCGCATAATCTACTCAGTACTGAGGAAGTGCTGCTTTTTCGGAGGTGCTATCCTTCAGATGAGATGTTAAACCAAGCTTGCGCGTTTCTGCCTGTTCTGGTGGACATTAAAGATCCGATGGCACCATTTGAAGAAAAGCAATGAATATCTCCTAGTGTTCTGACCAGCATTCCTCCCTCAACCTACACCACCAAAAATTGATCAGCTGATGATTCATTTCATTGCTGTTTGTGGATCTTGCTGTGTGCAAAATGTCTGACATGTTTGCTTACTTGACAACAGTCACTGCAGTCCACCGTAATTCATTGGCTCTGAAGTACTTTGGGGACATTTCTGACTGATGTGATAACATGCTATATAAATGCAAACATTCTCTTTCTTGCATTACGCTTATGTCGTTGGAAAGGAAGATTCTTGATTCAACTGTTGAAGTTCATGATGTGTGCACAGTTCCCCAACTAAAGTGGAAATTAAAATGTTATATTTAATAGACTAAAGTACAATGAGCTCTCTTCTCTCACTCTCATAACCTGTTCAAACAAGCCTGAAACATATTTTAACTTCTAACATAAAAGTGGCCCATATGGTCCGTGTCCTAACAGCACTGTGCTACAACTCATCTTCCTGGGCTGTTCAGATACCACTCTCTGAAAGCAAGTCCTTGTATTTTAATGAGAGATTATGGGAAAAGACCTTAATAAATGACAAGTTGCTGATGCTTCTGCAGTTTCATGGTATAACCAGATAGTAGAAACAACAAAGTCTAATTCCACCCCACCCCAGAAAACCGAACTGCACTTGACTGAGATTACTCATTCATGCTGATAGGCTAAGCGTCAATACTTACCATTTCCTCTGGTATATTTTGTTATAACAGAAAAGTTGACTTCTAGTCTTAAACTAGTAATGTATCTGAAGACTCGTGCTCCATCTGTCACTGCATGTCCTTTCTAACTGCTTCTCCTTTTTCTGCCCCTCCCCCAACCTGCCTCTAACTAGAGTACCCTTACTTAGAACCAGAGATGAAAATCTTGAATCATGTAGAAACATAGAAGATAAAAATAATACTCCTTTTTAAAAAAAAAGTTTTGAAAAATGACATACATTAGAGGAGCAACACATTTTTATATATCTGACGATCCTTTAGTACAAATCTCTGTGGGCATTTGTAGTTCTTCTGACTAGGCATGTAGGAAAACCCAGTCATCTGAAGATAATTAATATGTGGTGTACATTTATTGTCCCTTTTGCTTTGTCACAATGAACAATGGTGTTCTAAAATCCACACTTAACCTTGCTTGTTAACTACCATGAATGCTTGTACTGCAAGTCGGTTCCAGACCAGATCCAGGCTATATCTGGATTTGGCCTGTTCAGATCTACATGTTGATGTAGAAGAATAATAAACATTAAGTTGGTTTTGCCCTATCTGAAAAATTCCAACTTTGAGGATTTAAATCTAAACTCCGATGGCCATAGATCTCTCGTCAAGTGCTGCATGGTAAGATCACAAATTGTACGTATGGAGTATTGAGAGCTGTCATGAGTCAGAAATTTTTAAATGTAGCACAAATAGGCTACACAAGGAAATCAACGGTGGCGCAAGTAGTTTGCTTTCTACTTTTCTTAAATGTGTTGTGTGCTCAAACAGTCTGGAAGATCGCTTTAGTTTCTACATTGTTCTTAACAAAAAAGAACTGCTGAACCACTTACAGCCTGACTTATTAGAGCTGAACATTCTCTCTCTCTCTCTCTGCGATGGCAGTGTTTAAACACCCAGACTATACTAGAAAAACACCATACTATTGATCCTGTTTTCATTTAATTTTTTTCTCTTGGTGATCACTCCCTGGCCCTTGTGGACAAGAGGGTAAGCAATCCACCCTCTGGCCTCTTCAGTGTTGTTGCAAGCCAGCCACTAGAGGAGCATGAAGCTTGTTAGCTGCTTTTCCTTTGGCAAGTTCTTGGCTTCCATTTGCTAACTTCCCATGATAATGGCTAAAATCCGAGATCAGTATGTTGGGGATCAAACTCCTTTCCCGTGACCAGATGATGCTAAAATAGACGGGGAGAAAATTTGGTTTGAATGTTAAGACTATTGGTATTCTTTGAGATAATCCTAATTTAAGATTTAAACATGAGGTTTTGGATGTTGGGTTGTGTCCTAATTGACGATGGTATTTAAATTGAGCTTAGCAGCACAACAAAAACAAGTGCAATTGTACTAGGACCTGCATCATGGCAACTCATTTGTGCATCCAGTTACCGAGGGAGTATTCTCTTCTGGTATACCCTGCATAAAGGTGTTTGGCATCCTTCAGTCACCATTAGCTTATTACATGGGGTGGTCTTTTGACCAAGGAACACCAATTGGATTTATATATTCAAATTGGATAGTTGGAGTTCAGAGGCATGTTTCAACAGAACCCCAATGGTGGAATTTATTCTTTTAGTAGCTGAGGCAAAAGGTGCGAGGTTTAATCCCTGTTCTTTGAGTTACCTGGGAGCTTGCTGTATGCAAATTAGCTGCTTTTGCTACATTACAACAGTGACTACACCTCAAAAGTACTCATTGGCTGTGAAGGAATTTGGGACGTCCAGAGTGTGTGAAAGACCCTGTATAGATGCAAGTTTGTTTTTCTTATTTTCTTTTCTCTCTCGTTTCTATCTCTCCCCCTCACTCTGTCTCTCCCACCAGATAGTGAGGAGGATTTTGCAGGGTCGACTGGGATGGGAATGCTTTAGTTTTATCCTGATGCAATGCGTGGGTCGTTGCCAATAAGTGTGCCTGAATTTCTTATTACTGAACTTTGTAGCGATTTACAACTTGGGTGGCTTGCTCACTTCAGAGGGCAATAAAAGTTAACCCCGTACTGTGGGACTGGAGTCGCATATAGGCCAGGCTACGTAGCGGTGGCAAGCTTGCTTCCCTGAAGGAGATTAATGAACCAGTTGGGTTTTTATGACCATCTACATAGTACCAGATTTATTGAATTAAATTTCCGGATTGTAACACTCAAACACTGGATTGGTAGTCCAGTATCATAACCATTACACCCAATTTTATTTTTATGTTCATCGTGTTCAAAATTGCTTCAATTCTTAGGGAGACTTTTTTTTAACAGTTTTGTTTGTTGAATTTTCAAGAAAGTACAAGCACTTATTTTCTGTTCAGCGTTTTTCTAGAAACACATCGGGGATTCAAGTACATAATTCTCCAAGTGCAGATAGATAAAGCCATAAAAGAAAATTGGGGATTTAGAAATCTGGCACAGAGTAAAATAATAAATTTGTACAAAGCATTGGTTAGGCCACAGTTATTGTCTATAATCCCATTCTTTGTTTTTCCTCTCAAAAGGTATTGCCTCACAGTTCGCCACGTTAAAATGCATGCGCCATCTGTCTGCCAATTCGACTAACTCGTGTCTTCCTGAAGTCTTTTGCATTCCTTCTTGCTATTTGTCAAACTCCCTATTGTAACCATTGCACCTGTGAACTTTTTTCTCATTCATCCTCTGCTCTAAATGAACTGGCCTACACTTTCTCTCCTTTCTTCACTACATTGTGTTGAAATCCATTGTTTATTCAAACTCGCACTTTTTTAGAACCTCAAAACTGTGGAATTCCTAAACCTCCTATAAATCCATAGCCTTTCGAAAACCCAAGCTAACACTATTGCTTAATTATGTTTTCAGCCTTGGTAGTTTTCAGAACAATAGGCCTTTGTGCTTCATCTGAATTTCTTAATTAAAAAAAAGTAGGGTAGATTTTCCTCTCTCATGCACTTGAGGAATTGGTGCTCACCAAGCACAGGACAAAGATGAAAGGGCCAGGGATCTATTGCATCAGATCTTTGCCCCCATTGCATTGACCCGGAGTGTCCTGGAGCTTTGCCACCAGGAAACACTGGGCTTGCTCCTGTGTGCCTGTAGTAGGCGCAAGCCTAGCGTAGCTATTTTTGAGGTGGGAGATAGTGTTACTGGTCTCCTTTCTTATTTTGTTGTGAATCTGCCTGTTGGACGTCTCAGCTGTGGCCTGTCCCATAGTCACCCTCCACTGACCAGAGGAACTGTGGTGTTTGCAGGGCAGACTTGATGTCCGGGTGAGATTTTTAAAAATTATTTTACGCCCCCCACCACTTCCACCCTCCAAGGACGACCTCCATCAGCAGGAACAGCCCTGATCTCAGAGGCTGAGAGGTCTGAGCTCCACTCCAATTTCTTCATTTTTTTTTAGGCACATAATAAAAAGAAAGACTTGGATTTATATAACGCCTTTCACAACCACCGGACGTCCCAAAGCGCTTTACAGCCAGTGAAGTACCAGTACTCCGCAAATGGACAGCCTGTGCCTGGAAGAAGAAATTTGCATTTGTTCTGGTAACCAATCAGGTGTATGTAAATAATAATTATCTCATTGTATAATCAAACATTTGAACTTTAAAAACTCCATATTGTCCAAATATTTAGGTGCTTTACTGCCAGCTTAGGTTGCTACAGACATAAAACAGAGCAACCAAAGATTTAACAGATTATTTCTCCAACCTAGAAAGCCCATACAGAATATTGTTTTCTCCTTATGTGCTTAGGACATCATTCATTACATTTGAAATGCTTATTACAAGAAATTCTTCACTTTCATTGGAGAATATTTGTAGAGTCCTACTACAACACTCTGAAATATCAAAAGCTTTTGTGAGAGAAGTTTGCAGATGTAGAATTATGTTGCAATAGAATACAGCAATGTTGTCATCTCGCAGCATCGCATTCTGTTTCTTTCCCTTTGCGGTGCTTTCTTCCCCTATCCCCGTGACTATTGTAGGTGTGAAACATCTATTACCTGTAATTGCTTGGTGAAGGAAGCAGTATGAGGAACTATTTGCATGAATGCCTAAGGTGCACTCCCAAGGAAAATTTCAAAGTTTGTGGTTGGGTCACAAGCTGATCACGCAAGTGGAATTGATGTGGAGAGAAAATGGCATCATCTGTTTTCTTATAAGGAGGAGCAAACTGCTCTTTTGAAAATAATTTCAGTTGTAAGCAACTTTCACTCTATTAATGAACATAGCTACAATCAGTGAAGGTCCTGTTGTTGAGTGCAGGAAACCTATTTTAAATTCCTGTGGATTAGTCTTTTTTTGTGTGTTTTTGGGAAAGGATACAACCAAATTCAGCAAAGGATCTGTCTCAAAATCTCCCAAGCAAATGGATTCAGATGAACATGAGGTGATCCAAAAAAAACTAGCTGATTGGAAAGGGATGAAAGTAAAGTTACAAGAATGATTTTCTAAATGATCGAAATTAATTCATGCTTTATACGAAGACATAATCCAGCTTTCCAGGAAACAGACCATGTATTCAGAGCATAGGATTTATTAGGTTTTTTTGCAGTCATTTTGAATCAGTTATACTAATCCAAGAAATAAAATGTAAGGACATCCTGATCTGGAAAGAGCATTCATCAAAAAAATGTTACAAAGAAGAAAAAGTAATTAATTTGTTTATCTTGCTTTGTTACTAAGGTCCTTTTTTGAGGACCTGATCTGACAATTTAACACCTGACCCATATTCCCCTTTGCTGAATTGATTCAATTCATAAGAACATAAGATAAGAAATAGGAGCAGGAGTAGGCCATTTGGCCCCTCGAGCCTGCTCCGCCATTCAATAAGATCATGGCTGATCTGATCTTGGCCTCAACTCCACTTTCCCGCCCGCTCCCCATAACACTTGACTCCCCTGTAGCTCAAATATCTGTCTATCTCTGCCTTGAATATATTCAATGACTCCGCCTCCATAGCACTCTGGGATAGAAAATTCCAAAGATTCACGACCCTCAGAGAAGAAATTCCTCCTCCTCTTTAAATGGGCGACCCCTTATTCTGAAACTATGCCTCCTAGTTCTAGATTCCCCCACGAGGGGAAACATCCTCCCTGCATCTACCCTGTCGAGCCCCCTCAGAATCTTTTATGTTTCAATAAGATCACCTCTCATTCTTCTAAACTCCAATGCGTATAGGCCCAACCTGCTCAACCTTTCTTCATAAGACAACCCCATCAACATCGTGAACCTTCTCTGAATTGCCTCCAATGCAAGTATATCTCTCCTTAAGCCAAAACTGCACGTAGTACTCCAGATGTGGTCTCACCAGCGCCCTGTACAGTTGTAGCAAGACTTCCCTACTTTTATACTCCATCCCCCTTGCAATAATTCCTTTCTGAATACTTCAAAAGAGCCAGTATTTACAGTGCCAAGTTATGGCCCATTTCATAAGCATGAAGAATAAATTCTTTATACTAATTTTGCTTTTGGCCTACTTGAAGACTGCCCCAATTTGAGACTGAGCTGTCTGGAAATTTCTAAAATGTAAATGAATGCCCAAGTTTTTTTTTATGTTGACTTTTTTCTTGTTTACTCATTTTTTGGTAGTATTTATGCTTAGTTATTGATTTTTCATCAGCATCAAAAAAAATAGAGCTAAAGCTGTGATCTCATCTCCTCCCCCGTCTGGTTTTGGGCTTGGCAAAAGGTTGGCATTATGGACTCTGGTTTCCGGTTGGTGTGAGAAAGTTGTCCATGCACAGTACATCTTTCCCCAGGAATTCCTCTTGCTCTCCTGGCACCTATGGAAAGAAATACCCTGCAATAAGGAGAGAGATTGATCAGAGTATACAGAGCAGTACTTGTACCGTCTACAGTTTAACGGCAGCTTGAGCTTCTAGACCTTGATTCTCTCAAAGTAGCAATTGCAGATTAGTAAAGTTTAATAAATATCACATGAATATTATTGGATAAATGGGATGGCATGCCTTCAGTACTGAAAAGGAGCAGTATGCCTGCGTTAAAATTGATGAACTGTTGGTGAGTAATTACTCAATGTACCATATATTTTGAAAACACAACTTCTGTTAATATATTTTGATATTACATACATACATACAATTTATAGCACTGAAACTTAGCTCTTGGTCTATTGGTAGATTTGCCATGGCCATCATTTGCAAGCTCAGTGGAAAGGGTTGGGCTTGCGTGAGGATATTTATTGCCTTTGTTGAATGCCCTAAAAAAAAAATTGAATTTTGAATTAAGTAGCAAGAATGGGTAGAAAAATATGGTCATGTTATATACTGTTACACCGCAGGAAATGTCACATGTAAAGAGGCTCAGCAAATCCATCTCTTCATAAGATTTTCTGTGCGTCAGTTTGGAGAGCCCTCCATGCCCGTGGAAACCACATGACAGTTAATTAATTATCCATCGTGTAGTTGACTGGCTCAATCTCTGCGCATCTCACCCTAGCCTTCCTCCTCTACCCAGCATTCTGCCTTCCAGCCTGATCATCAAACTGCCTGTGTGCTTTCCTTGTGTTTACTAATAAACACCATACTGCGTTCGCACACATGCACGTACACACGCACATGCAGTCACTTTCTACTCTCAGCCTGACCTCCGTATTCACTTAACCAAATACTTGCCTTTATGTAGTAAAACATTTAAAAGCAGTTCACAACAAGGATATTTAGAGGGGCGGGGAGACCGGAGGCATGGTCAGTGAGGGGCTTTTAGGAGACTGCTGAAGGCAGAGAAAGCTGACAAAGATGAACTTGTTGCAGGCTGATGCATGGTTGGCTGCCTTCTGAATTCATGTTTTAAATAGGTAAAAAATTGAGTTAGTCCAGAAAGGAGCATGCATGGCAGGCACATCGAGATTGTGAGATATACAGGAGAGAGGCAGAGTGAAGGAGAAACTAGTAGAAAGCAGAAGAGAAAAAGTGAATGTTTCAGAGACTGAAGATGCAGAGACAACAATGAGAGAAAGTTTGTAAGGCAGTGTAGATGATGAAGGTAGAGAGGGAAACCATGCACTAGAGTGGGAGAGAAGAGGAGATGTAGGACTAAAAAGGCAAGGTGGTTGTTTTTTTCTGAGTGTAAAATCACAGGAGGTCATTTAGTTTAGTTTTAAAGAAATACTCCTAATGGCTGAAATTCTGGAAAAGCCTGTGAGGTCATAAGTACTTGTTTCCTTCTATTATCACACAGTAATTGCTATTAAACTTACTATTTATCTCATTACATTACTTTTTTTTTAAGCTTGGTTTTAAACTGTCCTGCTATGTGAGGAATAGAGCCACTACATTTGCTAACCTTTTGCTCTTTGTTAATAAACTACTCCTCGTCTTCTCTTTGTCATCCAGCAAAAAAAGCTATGTTGCTCTCTATCTTTAGCTACATCTTGCCAAATGAATGGCAAGAAGCAACTACAGTAAGAACTTTTATTTAATTTTGGTGCTTGTTGAGTTTGAAACGCGGGAGAGTGAGGCTTGTGCAACACATGCAAGCTCCCTACTAAAACTGGCTCCCTAATCTCAGAATTATAGTCCCATAACAACACAGGGAGCTGGTGCACTAATTGTGCTTTTCCTGTGAACCTTAACAAAATGAGCGCCACTGTAAAAGTGCCTTAAATTAGTCTGACAATATAGCGCCTTCCACAACCTCAGGATGCCAAAAGCGCTTTACAGCCAATGAAGTACTTCGGAAATGCAGCAGCCCATTTGCGCATCAACGTCCCACAAACAGCAACGAGATAATGATATGGTAATTTGTTTTACTGATTGAGGGATAAATATTGGCCAGAACACTGGGGAGAACTCCCCCACTGCTGCTCTTCGAATAGTGCCATGAAATCCTTTACGGACAGGGCCTTGGTTTAACATCTTCTCCGAAAGACGGCACCTACGACGGTGCTGCACTGGAGTGTCAACCTAGATTTTGTGCTCAAGTCTCTGGAGTGGAAGTTCACTGTGGAACATGAACTCTCAACATTCTGATTCAGACCAGAGTTCGAT
This sequence comes from Squalus acanthias, assembly GCA_030390025.1. NCBI lineage: Eukaryota > Metazoa > Chordata > Chondrichthyes > Squaliformes > Squalidae > Squalus > Squalus acanthias. The sequence continues at coordinate 18,012,966 of CM059432.1, read as the reverse complement.
CACTGAGCCACAGCTGACACCTGTACTGGGTTAACTAGGAGCATATTGTGTCTGTTAAATTTGAGTGTATCCTGGAAGGGGAGCTTTTTGTTATGTACAGCTAATTAAACTGCCTGTTTTGTCGACGAGGAAAAAACCTTACCAATTCGCCAAATAAGAAACATCATCTGTTCTCCAAACCTGACAAGTTTTCAGTGTGATAGCTGTAAATCTCTTGGAGCCTCTATGACAAAGCTAGAGTGGGGTGAGAATCCAATTCTTTTCTTGCTCATTTTAGTTATCCTTGATTTTACAAGGATGCTGCAATACTATTCAAATACTATTCATCTGGGCTTCTTAAATTTAAAATTTGGAAGTTTCTCCCTACTGTAAATTTTATAATCCCTTTGATTTTTTTGGGGGGGGTTTTTTTTGAGCTGATGACAGGCTTTGTAAAATATTGTATCTGGTTTAAAGCTTATATTTTTCAAAGTTCTTCTCTTGCCCACTTGCGGGAAAAAAAACTCAGCTGTTCCCCGCGTGAGTGGGCAAGTCTATTGCTGTATGCCTCAGAGACATGGACCATGTACAGCAGGCACCTCAAAGCGCTGGAGAGGTACCACCAACGCTGCCTCCGCAAGATCCTGCAAATCCATTTGCAGGATAGGCGCACCAACGTCCGTGTTCTCACTCAAGCCAACATCCCCAGCATCGAAGCTTTGACCACGCTCGATCAGCTCCGATGGACGGGTCACATCGTCCGCATGCCCGATACGAGACTCCCAAACCAAGCACTCTACTCGGAGCTCCGACATGGCAAGAGAGCCCAGGTGGGCAGAGGAAACGCTTCAAGGACACCCTCAAAGCCTCCTTGAAAAAGGGCAACATCCCCACCGACACCTGGGAATCCCTGGCCCAAGACTGCACAAGTGGAGGAGAAGCATCCGGGAAGGCGCCAAACACCTTGAGTCTCTTCGCCGGAAGCAAGCGGAAGCCCAGCGCAAGGAGCGCACGTCAACCCAAGCACCCCACCCACCCGCCCCTTCAACCACCGTCTGCCCCACCTGTGACAGAGACTGTAGGTCCTGCATTGGACTCATCAGTCACCTGAGAACTCATTTTTAATGTGGAAGCAAGTCATCCTCGGTTCCGAGGGACTGCCCAAGAAGAAGGATAGTTTAAAAAGTAGCCTTAGTGGTTGAGTGTCCCTGTTGATTTTCCCTGCCTTCACGTGCAGCTTTCCGCCCCCATCCCCACAGCCAAGATCTGGAATTTGTGTGTATGGAATTAGGGATGTGAACTTGTATCTTATAATTCCTCGCACTGCTAATGTTAATTAGTACAGTACTGTGCTGCATCACCAAGCCTTTGTTATAACATCACAAGAAAATCACTACTGAGTTAAACACTAATATTCTGCTAGTCAGTTTTGTAAAATCTGAATGTAGTCCACTGAGATTCTACCAACATTTTCTTGACAACTAGTCCAAACTGACTACGCTTTTTAGAAAACACAAAGAACGTGAGTATTGTGTACTGATTATTTTGCGTTATCTTTAGCTACAGTTGCTTTATTAGGTTGTATGAATTTATTAGTTGACAGATGGTGGTGGGTTTAATTTGTTTGGCAGGTGTCCACTCAGCCCAGCATTGTTTCTGTCTTTGTCTTTGCACATGCTACTGTACTGTTTGTGTCCTGGATTTCAAATCTTGATATCTATCACAACAAATATAATGCACGCTGTCTTGTCTCCTGTGTGATAATCTTGGCACATAGGTAGAAATTTATTTTAAAGCAGTATTCGAATCCTACCAGGGGATCCTGTATGCTATTTTTACTGAAGGAGGTTCTTGTGACATATTCTATATTGTCCTCAGACCCGAGTCAGCAAATTGAAACTGTGAAAACTGTATGCAGGATTGGTCTCTTTTTCTGTGTTGGTCTTGCCTATTTTCCTAATCCAGTAACTGCCACCTTCACTTCATTATTCCTGTTCCCAGCTTGTCTAGCTACAAATAAACTGTTTTGAATGAAGTTTGAGTTAAGTTTGAGACAAAGCTAGTTAAATCATATACTTCAAAGACCATGTTGATTTGGAACATAACTTGTATTCATTTTGTTAAAAGCTGGTATCCGACGCATTTTAATTTCCTGTGGCAATTTATTTCTAGCACCAAATACGCCTTTTCTCAACCCCCTCCCTAAAAACTAATTTGCACTGATCTACTCTTATACACTTTGGCATATGATAGCCCAGCCCATCCTACTCCAGAAACATCTCTATGGTAATTATCGTTCCCTCATTCATCAATCTGGGAGTTGCACATCAAAATGGTCCAGGAATTGGAGGGAGAGCTTTGTTCAATGTATGCCCTGCCCCCTCTGAAGGCCAAATACAGATCAATAAGAGTCCAGATTGTGAATGAAAGAATATATATCTATATATTTCTATGTGAGGAAGTTAGGGAGGATGAAATAGAAATTGAGCTAAAGTAATTACATTTTAAGTTGCATGATTCGTAATACTGAACAAACATTGGTTTGGGGAAAGACACAATCATTAAGATATCAATACTTTGCTATTCCTTTCTTCCCTCCCTTCCAAAAAAGAGAAAAAGTGGCTAAGATTGCCTCTTCCTTGAGAGATGAATTAATGTAAAGTCACCATATTGTGATTGCATTGGAGAGGGTGCAGAGGAGATTCACCAGGATGTTACCTGGGCTGGAGCGCTTCAGCTATGAAGAGAGACTGGACAGGCTAGGGTTGTTTTCCTTAGAGCAGAGAAGGCTGAGGGGGGACCTGATTGAGGTGTACAAAATTATGAGGGGCATAGATAGGGTAGATAGAAAGGAACTTTTCCCCTTAGTAGAGGGGTCAATAACCAGGGGGCATTGTTTCAATGTAAGGGGCAGGAGGTTTAGAGGGGATTTGAGGAAAAACTTTTTCACCCAGAGGGTGGTTGAAATCTGGAACTCACTGCCTGAAAGGGTGGCAGAGGCAGGAACCCTCACAACATTCAAGAAATATTTAGATGTGCACTTGAAACACCATAGCATACAAGGCTACGGACCAAGTGCTGGAAAATGGGATTAGAATAGATGGGGCTTGATGGCCGGCGCGGACACGATGGCCGAAGGGCCTCTTTCTGTGCTGTATAACTCTATGACTCATTGTGTCCTGGCGAGAAGAGACATACTCTGGTGACTTGAGGGGCCTTCCTATTGAGTGTAGTCAGTAAGAGGTGTGAAGCTGCACACCATAATATAAATGGCCACCTTGTGCTTGGGATGCCATGGTCACCATAGACCCAAAAAACATGTGGGAGCGTGAATCTCTAATGGAGTACACTTCCCTACATTTCCACAGATAAATCCACAGAGTCATCACATTCTACAGTGCAGTCCCATAAGCCTGGCACCTGATTTTAAAAGAGCAAAGCACAGAAGTCATTCTCCCTGGATAGGAGGCAAACAACTGGGCAACATAAAAGTGCCTTTTAGACAGGTCTTGTCCAGTTGAATTTTTCCAGCTCACCCACTCTCCTCATCTCCCTACCTGAACCGACCTGACATTACCACCCAGTGTGAATATAGAGTAGAGATAAAACAACAAATACTTTGAGAAACCATTCTGCTATCAAATGTTTGAAGTACAGTGGAACGTCACATGTCTGAAATTCTAAGCCAATCACTTAACATTCCATTCTGAAATCCAAATAAACAGATAACTTCTATTTGGGCCATTGCTCCTGTTCCACTTACTGCTCGTTAATGGTACTTTTCAACTGAATTCCATTATGAATGCTACATTGAAATTTGTTGAAATTAAAGTCTTTGATTTTTTTTCAAACAGAATCCAAAGAGGCTCCTCGATTAACTTTCCTTATGTCCCATTGACATGTTGGGATCAGCCCGAAATTTCAATACCATATATATTAGGAGGCTTGGGTGAGGGCAGGGGGTTGGTGGTCAAGCTGAAGGACCTAATCTAAAATTGTAATAGTTAAGCAAAATAGAAAGATTAAGACAACGTTCTGGGGTGCAAAGCTAGAATGATTTTTCTGCAGCGCACATTGTCGGCTAATATAAAGACACATTACTAGCATAGTCACTCGAGTGAATGCATCATAATTACTCAACTAGTGCTAGGGTATTTGCTATCCGATGCCTGACCAGGTGATTTTAAAATTAAACCTGTTGAAAAGTGGATTGCGGAGAAGTCTTTGAGGAGGAAAGGCGCCAGGCCAGTCGAGGTGCATCACAAGGGAACTGCCGAACCATTGACTCCTCTGGTACCATTCTAGTTACTGGCATAGGAGGAGGGGAGTGCTTAAAATTCAATAAGCTACCTTCATTTCGGTAAGTAGTTCCCAGACCGCATGACCTACTTTATAAATTGAGTAACATTATTAAAAATTTCTAGGCATAATTTTTGGGAAGTTCTTCTCCTCGCCCTTCTTGCTACCATTTAATTTCCTTGCAACAGGTTCGAGTACTGTTTTCCTAAAAGATCAGAATCCCATTAAATTACAGCAGAATTGAGGCAGGTGATAATCATTCTTGATAATGTGATGATAAAACTGCTGTAAATGCAACCTTGTAGCTGGGATTGAACACAACAATATCAAAACCCATGTAAAGCCCTGCTTAGTTAAGGAGGAGCGAGTGAATTCAAATTGACCATTGAGCCGCTCATTTTTGTTGGAATTTGTGTTCGCTGACATGGGAAAATCTAGCAGAATAAGAAAACTACTTGAAAACGAAAACCAATCAGCTAACAGATAGATCCACCTGCTCCCAAGATCAGCTCATATTCTCCTAATTTATGATGGAAAATGATATTTTAACGGGAGCAGTTGAATCTGGTCATGTTCACTGCCACTTGTTTTATGTCTTTTTTGAAATGTGGGCGACACTGGCAAGGCAGTATTCATTGCCCACCCCTGATTGCCCCAAGGGCGTTGAGTCAACCATGTAGTCTGGGACTGCAGTCACATGTAGGGTAGGAGTTGATTTGTTTCCTTTCCTGAAGGACATTAAGGCTTTTACAGTTCAGTGTCTGTTTTCATCGTCACTCTCTGGTGGTAGACCATAAATTACCAGCGTTAAGTTTTATTTCACAACTTGCCATGGCAGAATTTGAATTCTAGATTGCTAGTCCAGTACCAAAACCACTGGGCTACCATGCTGTACTTCTGTCTGAGGACTTGACATACTTGTTTTTTTACTGGTCTTGATGAGTTTCTCGAGGGCTTTACTGTGAGCTTCTCAAGTCATGTGCTTCATTAAATGTGATGAATATGAACTGAAATGCAAAATACAAAGCCCAGCTGGAATAATAAAACCACTTCCCAGGGTTTTACCCTGTGCCTCAGGTCTTGTGATCATAAAACACCAGAAGAGTAAGGTCAGCTTACTGTAACAATTTGCAATAAACCGTAGTATATGTTGACATTCAGAGTCCTACAGAGATCTAGTGCTCACTCCTAAGATAATGATTTACTAGTGAGTGATGCAATTCTTCTGCTGTAATACCGGGCCTTGAGCTTGGGTTTAATCTGTTTCAGGGGCTTAGTACTGTGTTTTGTTTTTAAGTCCTCGCTTCCAAAATCCTTAGAGACTCATCCATGGCAACAAAAAGTTCAGATTCTTGTTCTTTCCGGTCTTAAAAACACACGTGTATATTGATCCAATGTGTGAATTTTTAAATGATTAACATCCGTAATGCTGGTATATATGTAAAAGTGAATTTTTGCTACAAAATCCAATTTTGTGAACTTTTCATGATTTGCATCCAGAGAAAACAATACAGTTACAGAATATAAAAACAGAAAATGCTGGAGATACTCAGCAGGTCAGGCAGCATCTGTGAAGAGAGAAACAGAGTTAACGTTTCAGGTCGATGACCTTTCGTCAGAAGTTCTGATGAAAGGTCATCGACCTGAAATGTTAACTCTGTTTCTCTCTTCACAGATGCTGCCTGACCTGCTGAGTATCTCCAGCATTTTTTGTTTTTATTTCAGATTTCCAGCATCTGCAGTATTTTCTTTTTGTATTACAGTTACAGAATATAGTCATCTACCTGAAATACTTCTGCATAAAAAAAGACATGGCTTGGCACACGCTTTTTAAAAGCTTAACTTTCAGCCCAGCAAAAGGAAAGCAAATGCTTGAGGTTGTGCTATAGTGGAGCATCTGGGTCTTTGCAGGTTGCACTTTATAGAGATTATCGGGGGTACAACAAAGCCCCAGAATAGAATAGAAATGTTTTTGGTAAAATGTCATATCTGAATTGGGAGTCTCTTTATTTAAAAAATTACAGGTTGAAGAAGGGGTTGGGGTCTCAGAATTGACTATCACACTCCATTGACACAGATGGTGGTTGTTATAATTCAGATTGTCTGCAAGCACTTTAAACTCTGCCTCAACAGCAAAACGCAGTATCCAGAAGCAGGCCTGTATCTTGTATGAATTGAAAATGCCCTAGTATGCATGACCTGAATGGGTATAAAGTGTTCCAGGGTTAACCAGGATCTTTTACCTCTATTTCCCACTGGAAAATGCATGGTTTGCTCTGTACCCTCTAAAATGTGGAAAGCGGCACATTGTTGGACTATATTATTCAGGCTAAAACGAATATTGAATTTATTTACAAGAATTCATAATTATACAGAAGCAAAAGAATACAAAAAGCGACTAGCAGTATAAATACTTAGAAAACTCTTAAATTCTAAACCCATCCATGAGTTTAAATATCTTTTTCAAAATAAATTTTTTGCACATTCCAATAATCATGATTTCATGGGCTTGCCAACGTTTTACTTGTATGTGGGTGAGGCAGTATTCCTGCGCATTATAGGGAGTCCACCCATCACATTAGACTCAACTGAAACTGAATTATAAGTTTCTGAATTCAGCCCCTCGAGCCTGTCCCGCCATTCAATTTGATCATGGCTGATCTGTACTTCAACTCCATTTACCCGCATTTGTTCCATATCCCTTGACAGCCTTGCCTAACACAAAATCTTACTGGTCTCAGTCTTGAAATTCAATTTGACCCAGCAGCCACAGCCGTTTGAGGGCATGAGTTCCGGATTTTCATTACCCTCTGTGTGGAAAAATTGCTTCCTGATTTCTCACTTAAATGGCCTAGCTCTAATTTTATTATGCCCTTTTGCTCTAGATGCCACTAGAGGAAATAGTTTCTCTGTATCTGCGCTATCAAATCCATTAATCATTTTAAATGCCTCGATTGGATCACTCCTCAACCGTCTAAACTCGAGGGAATACAAACAACGTGCCCGTTAAGCTGCGTGGCTGCACAGCGGCCTGGAGGTCCCGTGCAGGCAACGTGCCAGCTTTTGTATGGGAGAAATTGTGCAAACTTAGTTATATAACACTCTCTTCCTTCATCCAAGTCCATAATATATATGGTGAAACGCTGAGGTCCCAGTACAGATCCCTGGGGAACACCACCTATCATGGAACTCCATTCCACCAATCCGAGAACAAACCCTTTATCTCTACTATCTGTCTCCTACCTCCTGGCCAGTTACCCATGTCACAAGTTACCTCCAATTCCATGCACACTCATTATTTCTAAATCTTTAATCCTCTAAATCTAATAAATCATTGGAGAAGCACTGCATAAATTCCCTCATCAATAAGCCTTTGGATAGGGAAATATTAATCGAGCTCGTTGAAAAACAGAAGAGGAGATACAGTGCCTGTCTACGGTGAGCTTACCTGGACTCCTGACTTTGACTGACCACCGGGGGCCTGTCTCCTTGTTGGTACCTGATATAGGTGAGCCGGGTGACTCTGCTGTTGATTCAGAGGGACCTGAAAATGGTATGGAAAGTGCGCTTCTTTCCACTTGCTCTTCATCTGCCAGCTCAGTAGGGACAAGGTGGATGATGAGGCCTGGATCCACTTCCTCCTGCTTTTCTGGAAGATGCTCCACCACTTCCTGCTCCTCTTCTACCTCCTCCTTCACCGCAGTGGCTTTCCTGGGCCGCCACTGGACCTGTGGGAGGAAAATGCAGAGGGTTAGAATGGTTGCGCATATCCTTCTAGTGATGTAGCCTCCATGTGGGGGGGGGGAGCGTGGAGCGATAACTGACTCGGGTACTCCCCTCGTGAACTGTCACTGCTCACCTCCACCTCTGTCATGGCCACAGTGATGCGGTAGCCCAAGAGCTGGACTACCTTCTGCTCACTGGGGAGGGAGGTGAGAGCTCTTAGCATTGTGATCCCACCGCCCGTCCTCCACTGCTCTCTGGCATTGTGTGCCATTTTGCCTTGAAAAGACACAAGGGAAGAAACATTAGACCTGCAGTCCATCACAGTGTGTACAGAGTCATTGCAGGGGTTGTGTGCGAGGGAGCAGACTTGTGTGGCATTTCAGGGGTTCTGCTAGTAGGTTACTTATCAGGGAGCTGTGTAGGTTCAGATCTTATAGTAGTGGGAGATGGGAGTTACCTAAAATAACTTGGGTCTGAAGTAACATTCGCTCTGACAGTCTGCAGTGTGGTGGTGCCCATGGTGGGCGAGGAAGGAAGGGAGAGCATGGTGAATGTCTTGCATTTCCAGCTTTGGTAAGGCTGTTGAAATTTTTGCAGCACTGCTGCGCTGAACCTGGGGTGGTGAAGGTTGCACTCATTGCCTCTAAAACCTCTCTCCATGCCCGTCTGCTAACCGTATATGCTGCTTTCACTTTCAGAGCCATGGGACCGGTCCCTCCTTTCCTCTATTTCTACTAGGAGGGCCAGCAGGTAGTCCTCAGCAAAATTTGCCAGCTTTAGTCCCGATTTGTGAGATCATCTGAGAGAAGGGAAAGGCTGTTGAGACACTAAAATCTCTGGATAGAGGAATTTCTAAAAGAAAAACAAAGGAGAGCGAGCTGTCTGCCACTTACCTTGAACTGCCAAGCTTCGGACTGAAGAAAGCTGTTTTCCCCGTTTGTAGGGCCCTGCCTGAGTTCCTTGGTGCCCCCCATTGGTTACACCTGAATCCTGCTGATTGTTTTTACACTGACTATTGCGTTCTGGCAGTCAGATGAGGTCCACCGGAAACTTTGACGTAACTTCCCGTTGGCAAGATCAGCGTCAAAACGGGCATAAATATTGGTGCCAATTGTCAGTTATGCCATTTCAGGAATTTCCACCCCTTTATTCGTTTGCACATTATAAATAAAGTGCTTCCTCTCTGTCCCTAGGTAATGGTAGTTTGAGCACATGAACAGTATGCAGCTTGGGCCTTGTTAATCAGTTCATATAAAAGAATTACTGGAATCTACAATATTTTTAATTGTTTGGATGAATGTGGACGAAGGGAAATGGAATGGGAGCGAACAGTATTTCAAAAAGCTGCTATTCAAGTCACCAGTTAAGTTAAGTGGTACTTTTTTCAGTTGAATAAGGGGAAAAAATGTGTTTACTGCTGAATTTATATTTAATAAAAAGTAAGGGCTAAAGTTTTCTTAAATTCTGACTGCTTTCATATTTAGACTAACTGATCACAATTATTCAAAACTTCTTGGCTTTTTTTTCTTGTTATCTGGTATTTCACATGATGACTCTATTCCAGTCAAAGTTCATTATTGTGTCATAGAAATGTTACATTGCCTGCATGTAAGGGCATTGTAAGAATGAGGCACAGAGCGTCTGGTAATTCTCCCTTTTGCAAAGAAAGGTGCAGCCCAAATACCTTTTTTTTAAGTTTCGCTAATCAGTAATGGCTACTTGTTGAACCAGTCCTGTGTTCAATTTGATTCCCATTGAATCTCAGATTGTGTGCCCGTAAGGTATTGAAGATATAGTGAAGCATAGAAAGAGTTCTTTATTTCCTTGTGAATCTACAGTTTGAAGACCCATGGTTATTGAAATCATATCAGTCACAGAAACTGCCTTGGCCACAGTGTGGGTGTTTGGTCCTCTAAAGTTGTAGCCAGTGGCCCAAGCTGAATTTATTTTGTGGCTTGCTGAATTTACAGAATCCAAACTTTGTGTTCAGTATCAAAGTGGTTTCATTTTGGACTGTGCTATAATCAAAAGTTGTTGTGCACGTGTATGTACCTTGGTGCACTAATGTGCCCTGTCTGAGTGATCGGTGCAATTTCTGTTGGTCCCAACATGACAAGTTCCAGGTGCGTGAATCACCTCCATATTTTCACCCAGAAACATGTGTAATTGGGGCATGAATGAAATACACGGCCTAAAAGATTACAGAATTTTGTGCATTAGTGAGGTATGCGCCTAACTCGCGTACAGCCAAATGTCCTCGATCGTTTACGTTCGTCTACAGAGCCCTTCGCCTGAACATATCTCCACTCACACAACTGGCCCCGCCCCAGGATACAATTCGAGTATCCTGCAATTTCACTGGTTCGCAGGCCCTCCTCAAATAGTGACCAGATTTTTAATTGCAGCAGGAAACGGTAATTTTTCTGGTGTTTTTATTCTTTTGTGTTTTTGTCTAATTTATTGTCAGTGAGACCTGCACAGTACTTTGTTTTTCAATGCATTTTTATGGCATAAGTATAAGTCACTAACTATTGAAAAGCTTCCCTGATTCCAGGTTTTTAAATGTGCTGTACCTGAATAATGATTAAATGAGTTGAAACTTTTAATTTCATACTTGGAAGAAATGTATTGCTTATGTTGATTTCTGCCCATTTTGCGTTTGGGCGTATTCTAATGAGATTCGGCATAACTTGACATCGGCAGAATGGGCGCGGGATTGGGTGTATTTTCGGGTCTAACTTCCAGACCCAAATGTCTGCTCCCTTATTGGAGAGGTGCGAAACTGAGACTTGGCACTTCATCTTCACCAGGGAGGATCAATTCAAATGGAAGTCTGTTTGCTGTCTTGTGGAGACTACTTGCATTGTGCCTTATTCTTGACAGAACTTGTTTGATGCAGGTTAAAAAGCATGGCAACAGTAATGTTTTAGATAGGGAAAGATATTTGATCCATCTAGCTTGCCCTTTCAAAGCACCCACCAGTTTTTTACTGTGGTTCTGGGACTAATAGCCCTGTATCCTCATGTATAATCTAACAATTTATTAAACTTTTCTGCTATGTACAAAATTTAAGCACAAGGGGTCATATTTACAAATTAAATGCAACAAAAGAAACTAGGAAATGCAGGAGGAACTTTTTTCTATTTCAAAGGGTGGTAAGTATGTGGAACAGATTACTAGCACGAGTGGTGGAACAAGAAACTTTAATGGGTTTCAAGAAAGAACTAGACAAGAAATGGGATTCCAGGTTATGAGAAATGCACCAAAGGAATGCTGTGGATAGGTGGGCTGGATGGAGTCTTCTGCCTGAACTGGTACTGTTACTATATTACTACCATTTAATGATTAGCTAATGTTTTTCAAGTTGAATTGGCCAAATTGTATAATCCTATTGAAGTCCTTTTATGATTACCTTTTAACTACTCCAAAGTAAGCTAAGGTCTGTACAATATATGTAGTACCTACTTAAAATGGCAACTGAAAGTGAACATAGGAATTAAATTTGGAGCCACAATAACGTATTTCCTTGCAAAGTTCATGTGAATATTGTGGACACGGCTCCAAATATAAACCTCTCATCATTTTACATAAAAACACCCATTTGAGAACTGTAAGTTGTGTGACCAGAATGTTCTTGGCTTTCAACAGGCCGGCCTAATAGTATTAAGGGGCCATTTGTTTCTGACATTAGCAATAACTGCTGTCAGTGTCATATGGCTGGTTTACGCAGTCACAACTGGTTTGGAGCAGAGATAGTCATTAGAAGCCAGGATTAGAAGCAGTTTACACAGAGTATTCTCTAGAGATCTCATTCTGAGCTCCAGTGCTAAGGTAAGAGATTTTCAGCTGAAGGGAAATATTTATATTTGACTATTTAATAGTCTGAAATTCTCCAGCCATATATTTTCAGACTTGTGTCGACACAATAAACTAGTTCGGGTTGCACAGGTGAAAATGAATGAGATTTGCCACTAATGTTTGACCAGCACCTGCTGCCTCTGCTTTCTAATGAGATTCAGAGCCGGAGCTGGCATGTTTGTAACTGGAAGATGTGTAATGAAGTGTCACAAATCTCAGGAGGACGGAATTGGTTATCATAATACAATAATATAGCTTTGCTTAAATTCAGCAGCTACTACTGTATTTCAAATAGGTGGGGGGAGGGGGTGGTCAGAGACTAGAGAAGCTGTTTTAGCTTGTTGCTGTATTGATTCTGTGCAACAATGGTACTATGTGGAAAATCTGACTTTGGCTTGCTTCACGTGTGTTTTTTCAAAACTAGTATCTAGTCAGAATCCGTACAAAATATTCTTGTTAAAATGGGAACAGCCTACTCTAAGCTCCAGTTGAAGCTTTGTAGCTGGGTTGTGCTGGTGTGTGAACTGTTTGCTGCCAGATGGGCTTTTTAGCTATTTTTTTTTTAAAATGAAAAGACACTCTTCAGAGCATATTCTTTGTAATAAAAGAATAAAAAATGTTTTTGCAGGAACAATGCTATGTTCTAATTTAACAACTCGATAGCTCTAATAGTTACATAAGTTGGATACTTAAGGCACCGTATGCTCATTTTATATTAGGAGTTTAATTCCAAGCTTGACACTTTTAACAGTGTAAGCTCAAAGCAGAAATCCTAGCATAGAACAATGATTCAGCTACTCAGCCTCCACTGAGACCCAAGCACAAATACAGTGGTGCTGTGCCACTTTCAGAATAAAAGCTGGAGCCAACACAACACCCCAGGTAGCCATTTTTATTATGTTAGAATTCCCCTATCTGCTTACAACTCTGTAAATTTAACATGTTTGTGTAGATAAGTGAAATAGGCCTGCACACTAGGTGCTGCAAGTGTAGCTGGCATTTTAATGTGCCTCCATTACACTGACCGCTCAAGTGTAACATGGACAGTAAGTGATATTCTGAAAATGTCTATGAAGAAATTTTAAGTCTTCTAAAATCACAATTACTTTTACCTTAGCCCTATGGATGCTGACATTGTCAACAGAGTACTTTCCTCTGATATTGTTTGCCTGCACTTCATCTCCCCGCACGTGCCCCCCCACCCCCCCCTCAAAGTCCACCCTGGCCTGAACCCTCACAACCATCTCCATCTAAGCTCGCCTTCCTCTCCCAAATCTTCAGATGTCTCATTGCCACCCAGCTCCACACTCCACTCCCCTCCCCTCCCAGGACTTCTGTTCATATCCTTTCAAGTCTGAGCTCAGAAATCCAAGCAATAAGCAGTTACACTTATTCAGCAACTCAGCCTCCACTGAGACCCAAGCAAGCATGTAGTTCAGCCCTGGAGTAGTAGTCATCCCAGCCAAAATCACAGATCAGTAGAAAAGAAGGTTGTGGATAACTGTGGTAGCAAAAGTCAAATGACCACACTTCAAAAGTACTTCATTGGCTGGCTGTAAAGCGGTTTGGGGATGCCCTGAGATCGTGAAAGGTACTATTTAAATGCAAGTTCTCTTTCTTTCTCTTTCCTTCTTTCTTTCTCCTTTCGGAGTCAGGCAGCTCGGGGAAGATCGGGTGGACTCGCAGGATATGAGAGATTTACTAACCGCAATAAATAAATGATCACTTTAAGGATAAATGTTGGACAGGACATGAGAAGAACTCCCCTGCTCCTCTTTGAATAGTGCCATGGAACCTTTTACATCCACAGAGCTTTGGTGTAACACCTCATCCGAATTTGGCACCTCTTACAATCCAGCACTCCCTCAGTAGTGCACTGAAGTGTCAATTTAGATTATTTGCTCAATTCCTGGAGTGGGACTTGAACCCACAATCTTCTGATTCAGACAAGAGTGCTGCCACTGAGCTAAGCTGGCACTTATCTAGTTTATCACCAAGACCACCTACTTCTACCTGAACAACATTGTCTGCCTCCACCATAGTTACAAATTTCTGCAAAGCAACCTTTACAACCTCCTTTTAACCCTACTTCCCAGTGTCTGACTTCCACTCTCACTTCTGTCAACCCCTGCTCTGTCTTCATTGGCAGCTTTCAGCCATTTTGGTCCTACATTTGAATGGTCTCCTCCAATCCCTCCACCTTGCTGCTATCTCTTTCCCCTCCCTCAGAAGCCTCTTCAATCCCCCTCTCTTCAACCATGTTTTCAGTGACCTCCCTAACTCTCTTGCCACTAATGTTTGACGTCTGTTTATTTTTATCTCTTGGCGCCTTAGGAGGTTTTCTACTTTGAAAATGACCAACCTGCATCTTTATATAGCATCTTTAAAGTTCGGGTGTATTTCCTCTGTCTACAGAACAATGTTCACAAATACTCAGAATCAAATTACTATTTGATTATTGGGGGGTTTAAGTAAAGATGGATTATTCTGTCAGTGGGAAATTGCCATGTAATGTGTACACCTTTTTGTACAGAAACCTGGCACAAATGTTAAACCACAACTTCACAAAGAATTAGCATATTGATTTGGATACTGACATTTTCATGTGAGAAATAAATTGAAGCAGAAGGTTTACAATACTTGCTGTAATAGGTAAACCATTACAGTAGCATATTAGCCCATCCAGTGAGACCTATGGGCTTTACACCTAATTTTAGTAGACTTTAGCAAAAAGTAGATAAACTTTTTTTTATTCGTTCCTGGGATGTGGGCATCGCTGGCAAGGCCAGCATTTATTGCCCAGCCCTAATTGCCATTGAGAAGCTGCTGGTGAGCTGCCACCATGAACCGCTGCAGTCCTTGTGGTGAAGGTACTCCCACAGTGCTGCTAGGGAGGGAGTTCCAGGATTTTGACCCAGTGACAATGAAGGAATGGCGATATATTTCCAAGTCAGGATGGTGTGCAACTTGGAGGGGAGCTTGCAGGTGATGGTGTTCCCATGTGCCTGCTGCTCTTGTCCTTCTAGGTGGTAGAGGTCACTGGTTTGGGAGGTGCTGTCGAAGAAGCCTTGGCGAGTTGCTGCAATGCATCTTGTAGATGGTACACACTGCAGCCACTGGAGTGAATGTTTAAGGTGGTGGATGGGGTGCCAATCAAGCGGGCTACTTTGTCCTGGATGGTGTCGAGCTTCTTGAGTAGTGTTGGAGCTGCACTCATCCAGGTAAGTGGAGAGTATTCCCTCACACTCCTGGCTTGTGCCTTGCAGATGGTGGAAAGGCTTTGGGGAGTCAGGCGGTGAGACACTCGCCGCAGAATACCCAGCCTCTGACCTGCTCTTGCAGCCACAGTATTTATGTGGCTGGTCCAGTTAAGTTTCTGGTCAATGGTGACCCCAGGATATTGATGGTGGGGGATTTGGTGATGGTAATGCAGTTGAATGTCAAGTGGCGGTGGTTAGATAACTGTACTGGATTTAACTGCTTTTCATTCAAGTACAATGTGGTTACTGGGATCATTTGGTGTTCTAATATAACCACCATTACTCCACCCTAGTGCTGTACAGCTGAAAATTATTTCTCCAGACAAACCCAAGTTAGCAGGATAAAATATTTTTCACTTTGTGTACGTAGTATGAAAACTTTATATGTCCATCATTATGCCTTGCTGAAATACTGACTAAAAATGCGTGCAGCTATGTGACAATTTCCCATGCTATTGCGTGTTATCGAGACCTTAGTGACCCAACATTGTAAAGAGTTCAAATGGCGGCTTGATGCTATACTGCATGTCAACTTTTGCAGAAAATGCAGCATGCATTTCCCTTACATCGAAGGAGATGAGTGCTGACAAAAGGCCTACACCTGTGATAACTCGCTTCTTATTAAGCTGCTTTTATATTCAGCCACACCTGTGCTAGCACCACCAGTTCCTCGTGTGCATTGTAGAGCTGACTGCAACCTGGTTAAACCTCCTGAATTTAAGAAACCAGGTACACCCAGATTTAAAAAGAACACAAACAGAAAATGCTGGAAATACTCAGCAGGTCAGGCAGCATCTGTGGAGAGAGAGAGAAACAGTTACCATTTTAGATCGATGACCTTTCATCTTTAAAAGGCTTGTGAAAACCCAGTTCTAATGACACTTAAAAGGATTTTATGGTTTGTGGGTTCTGTCTTTGTGCATCAATGTTTCTAAATAGTCCGTGCGGCAATTTCCTTTGAGCATTAATATGATAGGAAGTTGGTAAAATATATATCAGCCAGCTTGTTCATTTTAAAAAGTAGTTATGATTGCTTTACAGCAAGTACCTGGCAAGAAGGGAAGATTGCTTTGGCTATCCAAAATTGTTGTATTGTAAATGAGTGGGGGTCAAATGACGTAGAATGAACAGAGCAGTGACTTAACGTCCCGTCAAACAGTTCTAAACCTTGACATAGACGCATTTTGTTTATCACTCCCCAAGTATACAATAAGTCCCAAAGTGGTGTTCTCTCTTTATATTTCCAGAAAGAGAGAAATATACTGTCTTTTCTTGATAGCATTGTAGCTGCTTAATTTTGTATGTTAATTCATTGTTTTATTGTACAGCTCAACCCCACATTTTTTTTCAGATAATCTAGTAATGTGTTCCTCAGGAGTAAATTCGAATCAAACATTTGGAAGTTTTTCTCCCCCCCCCCCCCCCCTTGTCTCTTTGTTTTCTGTCATCATTGTTACTGTAATTGCTACCAGTTGCAGACTTGTTTTCCTAAACATTTGATGACCAAATACTATTCCTGATAGGAGTGCACATATCCATTTTCTAGCCTCCATTGTTCTGAAACTAGTTCGAAGGAGGCGTATGAGAGAATGGTTATGGATGACTCTCCCTCCAGTGTCTCCTCCCTGTGGGGAAAAGTCCTGGTACCCACATGATATTAGCACTTGCTACGTGGGAGGGCATGGGCAATTGCCAGCTCTTGTGCTATCCCAATCTGTGGTGCAGCACATTGAGGCTCCAATCCGCTCTCTCTTTATGGATCAGGTATCAATGATTGCTAAACATCCGGATCACTGATGCCAACATCCTTGCTTCCTTTCGGCAGAGGATAGCTGTGAGTAATTTTGGGTGGAATTGACTAATATTTTTGATTTAAATACTGAGTAACCATGTACTTTGCATTGGTGTTTACCAAGGAAGAGGACTTTACCAAGGCTACGGTAAACGAGAAGGTTGCTGGGATACTGGATGAGATAAAAATAGAGAAAGGCTGGCAGTACTTAAAGTGGATAAGTCACCCGGCCTGAATGGGATGCATCTAGGTTGCTGAGGGAAGTAAGGGAAGAAATGGCAAAGGTGCTGGCCTCAATCTTCAAATCCTCCTTAGATACAGGGGTGGTGCCAAAGGACTGGAGGATTGCAAATGTTACACCCTTGTTCAAAAAAGGGGAGAGGGATAAACCTGGCAATTACAGGCCAGTCAGTTTAATGTCGGTGGTGGGGAAGGTTTTAGAAACAATAATCCAGGAGAAAATTAACAGCCACTTGACAAGCAGGACTAATAAAGGAGAGCCAGCACAGATTTATTAAGGGCAAATCGTGTTTGACTAACTTGATTGAGTTTTTTGATGAGGTAACAGAGAGGGTGGATGAGGGCAGTGCAGTTGATACTTGGAGAAAAATTTGCAGGGATATGGGGCAAGAGTGGCGGTGTGGTACTAACTAGATTGCTCTTCGCAAGAGCCGGTGCAAGCTTGATGGCCGAATGGCCTCCTTCTGTGCTGTGCTATTCTATGGTTCTATTTTGACGATAGAGTATTTAAAACCAATTGTTGTAAGGAAGCTGAATGAAAACTGTTGCTGCTTAAGCACCCCAAGTTCTTTATGGCCATCCCAGTTGATCACCTCCTTCGTACTGAATCAGACAATGATCTTTTTGACCACTTTCTCACTCATTTTTGTACAGCTAAACGCAGGACGGATGGCAGTATTTACTGTATATGTGTCTCTGTATGTACATGAGCTGTTAATCTGTTTTAATTCATGCTGAATGTGTAATGTATGAAAAGTACACATGTAAATACTTATCTAAAAGTCAAAGCATTGGTATGGTCTCCCATTAATGAATAGTAATTACTGTAATAAATTATTATTTTGATATGTTCAGTTGGCAGCAGTCAAGATTTTAATTCCAGTTTATGATCTGCATCTAAAGAAGTTTTGTATTCTCCTGTTTTATCCCATAATTACCAGTCTTCTGAGTCCGAATCGTAATACAAGCCTAACGAGTTTTTAATTTTAAAGCATATTTGTATTTTAACCACCTTGTGCAGTCCAACTAGCAAACCCACAAGACAGGTTAAGGCAGGTACTGCCAAAACACTTAATTGCATCCACATTGCCAAGGAAAAGGTGTAAGAAGTGCTAGATGGTTGGATAGCTGGTATGATGAGTAGAATAACTCGAGAACAATAGAAAATGCAAAACATTGCTCAGGGATGTTGGGAACATACTTGAAGGGTGAGTCTTGTCTTATAAGTTGTTTTTGCATATCCCACTGTGCCTAGTTTGTTTGTACTAAATACAGTACAGTGTTGGCATTTTCTTTTGAAAGCAAGAAACACTTGTCATATGGCTTTTACAAAATCGTTTGAAGATTGACATTTTAGGTGAGGTATGATGCAAACTCTTTGTATTAGATGCATTCACTAGTCAGTAATCCAACAAGAAAATGAGACAAGTCATCCATTTTGCTCTTCTACCATAATATCATCCTGGTACTGGCAGTTACTTCAGATGTGTAAGTTTCCAGCTGTGCAGCTTTAAAACTATTATTTCTTTCTCTTTCTAGTGGTTCAACAGCTCCTTTCAGCACACTTTTATGGAGTTTGTGAGAAACAGCAGTGGCTATTGCCCAGCACAACATAGCATCTTTGCAGACAAGTAAATCTGAGCAAGAACCTGAAGAAGACCACTTTGGATTAACCATCAAAAGTTTTTTTGATAAGAATAGGAGAGATAACAGACTTGGCCTGTTGAGCATCTCCAGTTATATTCTTACTGCCTTGCAATGCATCTCCAAATGGGGTGACTGGACTGTTGAATGTAGAATCGTTCATGGTTTGAAGGAGAGTGAATAACGAGAAGCGAAAAGAGGAGACTGACAAAAAGGTTCAAAGAAGAATATTTCATTCCCTTGCTGCAATAAGAAGTCCAAAATCCTATGAAGATAGTGCACATGTACTAACTTGGAGAGATTGGGATCATTTGCAGACTTCGTACTGATATACTTCTGTGCCACTGGTTCCAACCCCATGGCCCGTATGAATCGCCCTGCACCCGTGGAAGTTTCTTACAAACACATGAGGTTTCTCATTACCCACAATCCTACAAATGCCACACTGAGTGCATTTATAGAGGTGAGTCTTGAAGTGCGAAACAGAACGTTTATAGTTTACAGTATTCGAGAAGTAATCTAATAGATGTTCAAACTGAAACTCTAAATATGACTAGCTGAAGAACCGCCATGTGTTGGGATAGTTTGTGGTTCCCATTAATTCATACTTCAGAGAATAGTGCTTGTTGGTGATTCCAAAATTAGCTTTTTAGTGATTTTGTGTTTGGGTCCTGGTTATTAATGGTATCCTTGGAATAAAAACAGTGATTTAAGGTGCACAGCAAGTTGGTCAACATCTAGAATTACATAGAAATTACTACACGGGAGCAGACTGTTTGGCCCAACCAGTCCATGTTGGTGTTTATCTTTCACACAGACACTCGTCCAATTCTCTTTGCCTTCAACAATTTATCTAACCTCTTCTTAAATGTTGACTTAGTTTCTGCTTCAGTCACTAACTCTGGTAGTGCATTCCACAGCATTGAAGACTTGAACAAAGAATACCTCTTAAATTGCATTTTAGATGTATAAACTGAAAGCTTTCAACCTAAAAGGATCAGAAATGGAACCGTGGCACATTTCAGATTACAGTGCTGTTGAATGTCTGATCTAGTTTCCTTTTTGCTGTTTTTCCAGGGGGCAGGAGATGTGCAAGTGTTTCTGTGGATATTTACTGACTTTTTTTACTCTGCTTGATTGGGGTGAATAGCTTGTAACAACTAAATTGCATTCAGCTTGAAGAGGCCGATCCTAATCTCAATAATGTCCAGGCCCTGCAGTAACGAAATGTTACTGCTTCAGACTTTTGTAACAATAATAAAATTAAACTAATATTTAATATGAAACTCATAAGCTACCCAATAGTAAAGTTCCTAGAGGTATTTGCATTGCCATAATCTGAATTGAAACATTCTTTCACTTTCCTTGCTCCCCCTCCACAAATTTAAGAAATGCAAAATCTCTTAAATAGAAATATAAAGTGCAAGGGGAAAATAAGTCCCACTGTGAATGTACAATAGGTCCGGTCTGTCAGCATTTGAAGGAGAAATAGCTTAATGTTTTGGGTGTGACTTTTCCTCTGATTCAAAGTGGAGTGATATGTCTAACTGCATCAAATATAAAAGCACCCTAGTTCTGAAGTGGGAAAGAGTGTACTTTGAGGAATAAAATAATATTTTTGTAGTCCACTACACTGAAGTAGAATTGGACCTTTTTTTGAAAAAAGAAAATGGAGCACATTCGGTGCCAGATGCTTTCTTCATGAATGGCCCACTGAAAGTTCACGAGTAAGATGCCTGGTCTGCCCTGATCAGGGGACATATTCAAAGGGTCAGTATTCAGCCAGCTGTGTCTACTGCAATAAAATTGGCATAATTCCCAGTCTGGATGTACCAGTGCAGTCGAACTATTTGATACCAGCTGAAATTTCCTTTAGAATATATTTATTTAAAAATACATACATTTGCTTTCAAAAATAAATCGAAAGAAGTGAGCCTAAAATACAAAAAAACGCACAACCTGATACCATGGCGCCAGTGTGCAGACTTGTTGCTATCCATATCATAGAAATTTACAGCGCAGAAGGAGGCCATTCTCCGACTAAAGAGCTATCCACCCTAATCCCACTTTCCAGCTCTTGGTCCGTAGCCCTGTAGGTTACTGCACTTCAAGTGCATATCCAAGTACTTTTTAAATGTGATAAGGGTTTCTGTCTCTACCACCCTTTCAGGCAGCGAGTTACAGACCCCCCACCACCCTCAGGGTGTAAAAATTTCTTCTCCACCTCCGACCAATTACTTTAAATCTATGCCCCCTGGTTATTGACCCTTCTGCTAAGGGAAATGGGTCCTTCCTATCCACTCTATCTAGGCCCCTCATAATTTTATACAACTCAATTGGGTCTCCCCTCAGCCTCCTCTGTTCCAAAGAAAACAACCCCAGCCTATTGAATCTTTCCTCATAGCTAAAATTCCCCAGCCCAGGCAACATCCTCGTAAATCTCCTCTGCACCCCCTCTAGTGCAACCACATCCTTCCTGTAATGTGACCAGAACTGAACGCAGTATTCTAGCTGCGGCCTAACTAGTGTTTTATACAGTTCAAGCATAACCTATTGACAGTTTTATTGCTCTGATTTGAAACTAATTTACCTAGAGTACAAACATAGCTTTGTGCTAATTTAAATAGAGAATGCCCGTATATTAAACACACAAAGAAAGTGGCTTTCCAGTGTAACCGTCCTGATACCACTGTACCATTCTCCAGTACAGCGTCAGCATTGCTGGTTGCATGTTTCCAAGTGATTTCTTCCCAGAATGACAGAGTTAACAACTTGCATTTGAGGAGCAGGAGGAAGAGGTTGAAGGAGTGGGTCGGCAGTGTACGTTATAAGAGCATAAAGAGAAGAAGGATTCTGTTCCTTAGCATTGTTTAACTAGTATTGCAATCCCATTTCATTGGACCAGAATGTGTATATAGCCCCTCAGCTGGAACTTTGTACTGCACAGAGCTCACTAATTAATTTTAACTTGGAAGCATCGCCAGTTTAAACTACATTGGATGACGCCAGTATTTTGAGAATGTCTGCCACTAAAATAATGTGGGAGAACCTGGAGTTGTTTCTCTGGGGAGGGCAGGATTTATAGTGTTATCACAGGTAATGAGAGAATCTCATTTTTTGGTCTTCAGAATCTCCAGTACTTTCTCAAGGGAAATCAGGGGTGGGCAATAAATGCTGGCTTTGCCAGTGATTCCCATGAACAAATAAAAAAAAAACACGCACCAGGGCCCTGCTGGGCCACCAGGGAGCGGGGTGCCGGCAAAATAGCCCGGTGCACACTTCTTCTACAGACTGAACAGAGAAAATGTGTGGTTAAGGGCAAGACACTTATTTCTCTAGTTTGGGGGGAAAAAAAGTTTGTTTTTTTTTAAAAGAAAAAGGTGGAGAACTGAGGCAAGATACAATTCTGGAGCCATTTTGCGATTAAGAATGGTTTCTGAGGGGGAAAAATTTGGTTGCTTTTGTGGCTCCCGGTAGCGCCCCAAGAGGGCACTAACTGGGCGCAAAGCAACTAGCGCCTGGGCGCGACGCCGCTAACTCCTCCTGCAAAATTTAGCGGCAGTGGTAGCTGGTGGTGCCCCGTGGTACTGCGCCTCCGGCGATTACATCATCGCCATGCGCAGCGCCCCGGCCGCAAACTTGGCTCGCGCTGCCTGACCTACCACCAGACGCTATGTCCAACAGAGTCGGGGGGGGACGTTCTTGTGGCCCGGGCGGCGATATTAAGGGGCAGGTCACTTTTTTTTTGGGCCGCCTGCTAGCACCTGCCCCCTCTGGCCTCCTGCTGCATGATGCCGGCTGCGATCTGTCAGCCTGGCACTCCTCTTGAGTGCCGGACTCTTGCTGGCACCCCGCTCCCTGGTGGCCCAGCAGGGCCCCGGCGGTGCGTGCTTTTTATTCGTTCATGGGAGCATTTATTGCCCATCCCTAATTGCCCTTGAGAAGGTGGTGGTGAGCCGCCTTCTTGAACCGCTGCAGTCCATGTGGTGGAGGTACTCCCACAGTGCTGTTAGGGAGGGAGTTCCAGGATTTTGACCCAGCGACGATAAAAGAACGGCGATATACTTCCAAGTCAGGATGGTGTGTGACTTGGAGGGGAACTTGGAGGTGGTGGTGTTCCCATGCGCCTGTTGCCCTTGTCCTTCTCGGTGGAAGAGGTTGCGAGTTTGGTGGTGTGGCCGAAGAAACCTTGGCGAGTTGCTGCAGCGCATCTTGTAGATGGTACACACTGCAGCCACGGTACGCCGGTGGTGGAGGGAGTGAATGTTTAAGGTGGTGGATGGGGTGCCAATCAAGCGGGCTGCTTTGTCCTGGATGGTGTCGAGCTTCTTGAGTGTTGTTGGAGCTGCACTCATCCAGGCAAGTGGAGAGTATTCCATCACGCTCCTTACTTGTGCCTTGTAGATGGTGGAAAGGCTTTGGGGAGTCAGGAAGTGAGACACTCGCCGCAGAATACCTAGCCTCTGACCTGCTCTTGTTGTCAGTATTTATGTGGCTGGTCCAGTTATGTTTCTGGTCAATGGTGACCCCCCAGGATGTTGATGGTGGGGGATTCGGCGATGGTAATGCCATTGAATGTTAAGGGGTGGTGGTTAGACTCTCGCTTGTTGGAGATAGTCATTGCTTGGCACTTGTGTGGCGCGAATGTTACCTGCCACTTATCAGCCTAAGCCTGAACATCGTCCAGGTCTTCGAATCATAGAAATTTACAGCACAGAAGGAGGCTATTTGGCCCATCTTGTCCGTGCCAGCCGCCAAAGAGCTATCCACCCTAATCCCACTTTCCAGCACTTGGTCTGTAGCATTGTAGGTTATGGCACTACAAGTGCATATCTAAGTACTTTTTAAATGTGATGAGGGTCTCTGCCTCTTCCACCTTTTCAGGCAGTGAGTTTCAGACCCCCATCACCCTCTCCTCAAATCCCCTCTAAACTTCCAACCATTACTTTAAATCTATGCCCCCTGGTTATTGACCCTTCTGCTAAGTGAAATGGGTCCTTCCTATCCACTCTATCTAGGCTCCTCATAATTTTATACACCACAATTAGGTCGCCCCTCAGCCTCCTCTGTTCCAAAGAAAACAACCCCAGCCTATCCGATCTCTCCTCATAGCTAAAATTCCCCAGCCCAGGCAACACCCTCGTAAATCTCCTCTGCACCCCCTCTAGTGGAATCACATCCTTCCTGTAATGTGATGACCAGAACTGCATGCAGTATTCTAGCTACGGCCTAACAATTATTTTATACAGTTCAAGCATAACCTCCCTGCTCTTATATTCTATGCCTCGACTAATAAAGGCAAGTATCCACCTTATCTATCTGTCCTGCTACCTTCAGGGACCTCCCTATCTCTCTGGAAGGGGTGGTAGCTTGCATCCAGTCCTGTGCTATGACTGAATTTGGCCTACTGTTTAGTGGTTCAAATCTATGTCCAGGCAGAAATATCTTATTTGTTTCTCTTTAGAATTCTGGGTGGACATTTTACATAGCTAAGAAAACAGTGAGGTCACATGACCCACTCAATGTATAGATGTATACCATTTGGTAGCATGTTTACATTACAAATTCTTTGTCCCGAGTCGAGGCCCAAACACTGTCCAGAGTGAGACTCCTCGGAGGGGCAAGTCTTGCCCTGCTTCATAGATAAGAAAACAATTTCCTACATTACAACAGTGACTACACTTCAAAAGTACTTCATTGGTTGTAAAGCGCTTTGGGACGTCCGGTAGTCATGAAAGGCGCTATATAAATGCAAGTCTTTTTTTCAGTTTGTCACTAGATACACACAACAGTGCAATGTCAAATCGGATGTAAAACTGCTATGAATGCTGCAAACTGAACTGTAAACAGTGGGAACATTTAATTTTCACATTTGCAGCGTTCTCTCTTGGACAGCCAACGTTTCAGTGCTTGGTTAGCACCAGTCTTGGTGCAGTTACTAAGCATGCTGATGAGTGTTTTCAACTAAACTTATGTCGGTCAAGCTAAATGGTACAATTTAGCTTGAGGAATAATGAGAAGTTTGGAATTTTGTGCTGTTTGGACAGGTAGTTGGTGGGCTGGTGTTTCTGTCATTCTTGACCTTGGAGTAAGCAATCGTGGAATGGCGTGAAAATTAAAGGACTGATAAAAATGGGTATTAGCTGAAGAAAAATGGGTATTAGCTGAAGAAAGCAATGGTTTAATTCTCACCAGAATTTCAGATGTGAAAAGTTGTACAATTCCCTAAATATTAATTACAAATATAGTTGGAATATTAACATTTAACATCGCAAAATATCCCAAGGGGTTTTACAGAGGGAAAAATATAAAGGAAAACAATAAATTCTACATAAAACAAGAGACCAGTTAGTTTAATGTCATTTACTAGAAAAATATTAGAATCTTTGCTGAAGGATGAGATAGCAAAACATCTAGAGGTTTGGATTTCTAAAAGGAAGGTCATGTTGAACCAACCTTATTGAATTCTTTGAAGAAATAACAGACAGAGTAAACATGGGCAATGCAGTGGATGTAGTATACATGGACTTTCAGAAGGCCTTCGATAAGGTGCCACATAAGACACTCGTAACAAAGGGCAAGGCATATGGAGTTGGGGACCAGGTTGCAGAATGGGTTGAAAGCTGGTAAGAGGTGAGGGAAGTTTCTCAGAGTGGCAGAAAGTGAGAAGTCGCAGGGATCTGTGCTGGGACCCCTGGTTAACCATATACATAAATCATTTGGACTCTGGAATTGGAGGTATGGTGTTGGAATTTGCAGATGACACCAAATTTGGGGTATAGCTAACAATGTGGAGGACAACATAAACCGTGTGGGTAGATAAATGGCAAATTAAATTCAATATAGCAAAGTGAGAATTGGTTCATTTTGGCAAGAGTAAGGAGGCCACTTATTCCTTGGAAGGTAAGAAACTAAATGATGTAGGGGAGCAGAGAGATCTGGGAATACAGTTACATAAATTGCTAAAATGTGTCGGCCTTCGCTCAGTGGTAGCACTCTCACCTCTGAGTCAGGTGGTCGTGGGTTCAAGCCCCACTCCAAAGACTTGAACGTGTAATCCAGGCTGGCACTTCAGTAGAGTGCTGCACTGCCAAAGGTGTCAGAATCTGAACTTTCAGAATTTTTACGGTCTTCTCTTTTATTCTCTATCTTTCTCATTCTCCACCCCTCTTCTTTTTTTAAAAAATATTTTTGCATGTTTCCCATTTGTGTGTCTGCTGAACCCTTTTATAATAATGCTTCCTTGGTCATTTATTCTGTACTTCTGTAACTCTGCATGTGAAATATCTACTTATCTTTTATGAAACAACACTGACTGAATTTACCAACAATTTCCTAGTGTTTTTTTTTAAATGATGTCTCCTAGTTTTTGAATCCTTCAGTGCTCAATAGAAGCTCAATAGTGTGTCTTTTGCAGTAATGAAGAAACCTTAGAACAATGCCTGCTGGTCATGTGTATCACAACTACACAGCCTCTTAACTAATCATCCCTCCCTTCGCAGTGAGAGTGACCAGATTGCGAACTTAACTAATTTTAGCTTAGTATGCTTAGAGACCATTTCAGGGAAGGATCTGAGTGCACGTATTTGTAGCATGAAACAGTTTCCTATTCTTGGCTTTATAAATAGAGGCACAAGTACAAAAGCAAGGATGTTATGCTAAACCTTTATAAACCACTGGTTAGGCCTCAGCTGGACTATTGTGTCCAAATCTGGGCACTACACTTTAGGAAGGATGTCAAGGCCTTGGAGAGCATGCAGAGGAAATTTACCAGAATGATACCAGCGATGAAGGACTTGTGTAAAAAGACGAGAGAAGCTGGGGTTGTTCTCCTTCGCGCAGATAAGGTTAAGGGGAGATTCAATAGAGGCATTCAAAATTATATGGGGTTTTGATAGAGTAAATAAGGAGAAACTGATTTCACTGACGAGTGGGTCGTTAATCGGAGGACACAGATTTTTTAAAAATTGGCAAAAGCACCAGAGGAGAGATGAGATTTTTTTTTTTCCATGCAGCGAGTTTTGTTGATCTGGGATGCACTGCCTATGGAAACAGATTCTAAAGTAACTTTCAAAAAGAAATTGAATATATACTTGAAAAGGAAAAATTTGCAGGGCTATGGAAGCAGGGGAGTGTGATTAATTGGATAGCTCTTTCAAAGAGCTGACATAGGCACGATGGGTCGAATGGCCTCCTTCTGTGCTATATTATTCTATGATTCTAATGTTAAAATTTGGCAGTGTTGACTATTAACATCCCAGGATTGAAAGTATGGAAAACAGAAGTCTTACAATTACTGATACTTTGAGCCGAGTTCATAATTTTTGTTACGGTTGCATCTCAACAGCAACTACTGGTATTTATACAGCGCCTTTAATGTAGTAAAACATCCCAAGGCGCTTCACAGGAGCATAATCAGGCAAAAATAATTGATACTGAGCCAAAGGAGGAGACATTAGGACAGGTGACAAAGCTTGATCAAAGTGGTAGGTTTTAAGGAATGTCTTAAAGGAAGAGAGAGAGGCGGGGAGGTTTAGGAAGGGAATTCCAGAGCTTAGGGCCTAGACAGATGAAGGCACGAGCACCAATGGTGGGGTGAAGGA
This sequence comes from Squalus acanthias, assembly GCA_030390025.1. NCBI lineage: Eukaryota > Metazoa > Chordata > Chondrichthyes > Squaliformes > Squalidae > Squalus > Squalus acanthias. Next base: position 17,985,565 of record CM059432.1, on the reverse strand, counting down.
AGTTGTAGATGTACAAGAGGACAACATTGGAGAAAGGCAGGGTTCCCGGAAGATTGTTAGGGCATGGTTGGAGGTTACAGAGATAGGGATGGGTGAACCATTGAGAGCTTTGAACACGAGGATGAGAATTTTAAAATCAAGGTGTTTGGGGACTAAGAGCCAATGTAGGTCTGAGAGCAGAGGGTGATGGGTAAATGGGACTTGGTGCGCGTTAGGCTACGAGCAGTAGCGTTTTGGATGAGTTTAAGTTTATGGAGGGTGGAAGATGGGAGGGGGTCCAGGAGAGCATTGGAATAGTTGAGTCTGGAGATAACAAAAGCTTGGCGAAGGATTTCAGCAGCCAGTGGGCTGAAGTAGGGGCGATATGACTGAGGTGGAAGTAGGTGGTCTTGGTGATGGTGAGGGTATGGGGTCAGAAGCTCAGCTCAGGGTCAAATAGTTCTTTCAGTAGTTTCAAGTTCATTGCAAATCATGTGCTAGCTGATCGGTCTGCCTAATTGGCAGTAGTGGTAAACAGCTAATACTGCAAATGAAATAATCATGCTTTTTCAATTTTTTTTTTTTTTAAAAGATTTTTGGTTTTCAACTTCTATCACCCCACCAGCCAGGGCATTTTGAATATGGCCAAAATGAAGAACCTTCAGTCAGATTTTCCTGACTCTTGTTTGCCAGATGAGAATCCACTCCATCTGCACCCTTGCAAAGTTCTATTTTTTTCTTCCTTCTAAAAAACTGAGAATCCAAAGAAGCAATGATCTGAATTTGAATTAAGTTTGATGCAGGCTAAAACTATATTTAAAAAATCATCCGTGTCACAAGGAGAATAAAAGCCCGAGTGTCTCTGGCTCCTTCCGTCATCTCCCAGGATGTCTTTTCCAGTACTAGTTCTTTAAATAGTAAGTTTCCATGTGCTTTCCTCCCCTTTAGGAGCTGCAAAAGTATGGTGTAACCACTGTTGTGAGAGTATGTGACTCCACGTATGACAAGACTCCACTGGAGAATGAAGGTATTGCAGTAATGGTAAGTACGAGGCTTCACTTTAAACTTCCAAGCAATCATATGAACGTTTGCAGGTAAACAATGGAAAAAATCTGAACCGAACAAAAACAATGAAAACTTGGTGTTGTTAATGATTTGTGAATAAATAAGCATTTTTTGCTCCATTGGAAACTTACTGTCTTGGGAACTAGTCGTAACCCAATGTTCTATGGTTTAGCACGTTGTAATCAACATGCTGAGGCACTGAATCACCTCACACTTACTAGAATTAAGCCAAACTTCATAAATGAGTGCCTCTTATCACACCATGGTCCTTTTTAAAAGTAGCCACGCAGGAAACATGTTGGATTTATGCAGCTCTAATACCCTCTAATATTCGCTCAATTAATATAAACCGTTGAAGCATGACCAAACTTGCTTCCTTTTTTGGAATCCTATAAAGGTACATTGGGATCCATTAGTGTAATTGGCAGTCAACTGTACTCTTGCCATCTCCATTCAAAAATCTCCCAAGAACCATTTTCTTTGGTGCCATCGCGTCCCCTCACCCCACCCAAACACACTCCTTTCCCCCCCCATTCCCCACCTCAGATGTCTTCCTGTATGTGTTTTTTCTCTCATTTATGAATGTAACTTCCTATCATCAGACACTTTGGTTTCTTCAGAAGAATTGGTAAGTTGTAAAGCATGCATCGTGCATGTTTAACTGTTACCACAGATATTGTCTGAATCACTGAACACTTTTAACACACACACACATTGAGCAACCTTTTTTCAGATACAGCATATGACAAAGTGTTCAACTTCAAAAAGCAAAAGCAACATGGGAACTTTTGATAACTGCTAGGTTTACAAAAGGTTGTCACTTCAATCTCAACTGTGCTGCCAGGTACTCCTACAGAGAGGATTAGTTGCCTGGGGTCACTCTTACTGCACCAGAACAACCTGCTCTAGAGGCACGTTGGTAGAGTTCTAGAAGATATTGGCCCAGGCTTTCCTGGTGATTTATGCCACTCCATATTCTATGTATAGCTCTGGCTTTGCGCTCACTGAAAACAGTTAGAAGCTAATTAGCGTAGCTCCACCCTCATTAACATCAATGGCAATCACATTTTTTCTGCATTTAAGCCAGTTTTCATGCCATTTTGACTTAAAAAATGTCAATGCCGTTATTTATTGCTCCAAGATCGAGATTCAACTCCCAGTTGTTAGCAAAGATTAAGCAACTAGGATCTTTTGAGTATCCACTTCTTGCACCTGGAATTTTCAATTTTAATATTGCCACGCCATACGTCTGGAGCCAGTTACAAACTGAGATAAAACAGAACTTCTGCAATGTGCACTTAGGCAATATTACAAGAACAGATCAATCCTTTAATTAGTTACAATTACCCAGCAGTAGTAGGAAAGCAACCCAAGTATCTGTTGTCCTCCTCTTCCCCTCCACCCCCCCCCCCCAACCCCTTCCTTTCCAAATCGCCACCACCTTTTAAAGCAGAAAATGTTCTACGGCACTTTACAGAGTGGGGTTGAGGAGAAGACCAGATAGCAAGCCATGGTGCAAAAGTTAAGAGGTGACTGAAAGCTTGGCTGTATGATAGGTATAGAACACATTTTTAAAGGTGAAGTGGAGAGGTAAAGAATTTAGTCTGGGAGTTCCAGAGCATAGGGCTGAAGGCTGTACCACCAATGGTTGGATGAAGCAGAAGGTGCACAAAAGGCTGGGTCATTGGACCAAAGGTGCAAGAAGAGATATGTAATCTGCCGTAAATTTTAGGAGGGGTTGGTAAATAGCAACATGGATTGCCAATAACTTCAGGGGGACCTATGTTTGGAGAATGGGCAAACAAATGGCAGATGCAATTTAATGCAGAGAACTGAAAAGTATTGCATTTTGAAATGAACCTGAAGAATGTGGATGAACAGAATCATAAATTGTACAAAGCAATGCTTAGGCCACAGTCAGGTGTCACGCAGATGATGTCTGCGATAGGAAGCTATAATTATGAGGAATGACTTGAGATAAGGACATAAGAAATGGAATAGGCCAATTTGGCCCTTCGAGCCTGCTCCGCCATTCAATAAGATCATGGCTGATCATCTACCTCAATTCCACTTGCCCGTCTTATCTCCATAGCCCTTGATTCCCTTAGTATCCAAAAATCTATCTATCTGTCTTGAATATACTCCGCAACTGATCATCCACCGCCCCCTCGGGTAGAGAATTCCAAAGATACACAACCCTTTGAGTGAGAAAATTTCCCCTCATCTCAGTCCTAAATGGCTGACCCCTTATTCTGAGACTGTGACCCCTAGTTCTAGACTCCCCAGCCAGGGGAAACATCCCGGGGCTGTTTCCACTGGAGCAAGCAAGGCTCAATGGAGATTTAATGGAGCTTTTTAAAATTATGGAGAGTTTTGACAAGATGAGTAGCGAAAGACTATTCCTTCTGGTTGGAGAGTCAATTGTGAGGGGTCATCAATTTAAAATTCTCAGTGAGGTGGGAGATGAGAATTTTTTCTGCAGAAAAAACGTGGAAGCCTTTACCACAGGGAGTAGTTGAGGAAGAGATCATTGCATCTTTTAAGTGAATTTATCGCCATTTGGTTGAGGAAACTGAAGGCAATCGGTGCTGTGCAGTAGTTTCCTAGAAAAAAATGGGACACTTTTTCAGAAGGCTGAATTTCAGACAGAAACCACAATGTTAAACTCCGCACTAATAGATTGACATGGATTCCCATTTTTAGATTTCTTGTAACGTTTGAGCATTTGTGAATTGCTTCCGCCACAACCTCCATCAATGTATTTACTGTGAATATTTTTGGGAACAGGTTTTTCCCCAACTAATCTTTTTGGAAATTACAATGGTTTTAGGCCAGAATCAGTGGTTACGGTTCGAGTTGTATTTCACTTCTGTTTCAGTCCTAAGCTGTTATCGGGTCAGAGCATTGATTTCAAACCTTTTGTTTTACATTGATAAATGAAACTGTATATAATCGAATACATTATACATTGCAACTTAACTTGAAATTACTTGGGTCTGACTTTGGCTAAAGAAAGTCAAATTCAGGGAAATTGTAATCCAGTTCTGTTGTTGGGTGCAGCTTTATAACAATTCAGAAGTTTATTCCTTCCCATTTCTAAGAAAACATTTGTACCATAAAAGTGCAATATCTCTAAACATATTTAGTTAAAATTGCCATCAAACCTGGGCGTAAAATCTCTACGGTATAGCGAGGCTGGTTTTTGTCTTGATGTATCGGTCAGCTGATGTTTGCTAACCTAAAGATTCTGAGACGCAGCAAGTTCAATTATGGTATTCTTGGTATTGCAGCTTTTTGACCTGTGAAATATACTGTACATTTCATCAAATTGTGGTTTGAAAACAAATTTCCTTCCTGTAGTTGAACTGGAATGAACTTTTTTTTTGCAGTGTAATGAGATTCGGTCTGTCTGTGCTGTCAGTTGAGTTTTTTGTTTTTTTTAAAAAATTGGAGACATTTGCTATTACAATTTTGGGCTGTTATCTCTCAAATGCAATGCCAAGATCTACTCCTGTAAGCAAGATCTCACCCTCGCTCCATGTGAACAGAAGCCTGACCTTTAAATACGCAATATGTGGTAATGTAGCTCTGCCTCAGTTAAAACAGAACACCATTATAACTGTTCAGCTCTGTTCAAATGACACAAGCCCTCTTGTGTCATACTAGTCTTTGGATAAGAGAAAGATAAATGCTCTGTTAGACCATGTGCCTTAAATCTATGAATCAGGCTTATATTAAAAGAGGAGGGGGTGTCACAACATTAATCAAGGAGTCAATTACTGCTGTAAGGAGGGATGATATCTTAGCAGGTTCCTCTAATGAGGCCATATGGGTAGAACTTAAAAACAAAAAGGGGGAAAGCACTTTGCTGGGAGTGTACTATAGGCCCCCCAAACAGTCAGGGGGAGATAGAGGAACAGATACGTAGGCAAATCTCAAGTGTAGAAATAATAGGGTAATAATAGTAGGGGATTTCAACTTCCCCAATATTAACTGGGATAGTCAGAGTGTGAAAGGCTTAGAGGGTGCGGAATTCTTAAAGTGCATCCAGGAGAGCTTTTTAAACATAGAAACATAGAATCTAGGAGCAGGAGTAGGCCATTCGGCCCATCAAGCCTGCTCCACCATTCAATACGATCATGGCTGATCATTCAAATCCAGTACCCTGTCCCTGCTTTAATCCCCACAGTACACATATCCCATCCTACCCCCATAACCCCATAACCCCACATATTTAATCCCCCCCCTAACACTAAGGGTCAATTTATCATAGCCAAATCAACCTAACCCACACATTTTTGGACTGTGGGAGGAAACCGGAGCACCCGGAGGAAACCCACGCAGACACGGGGAGAATGTGCAAACTCCACACAGACAGTCACCCGAGGTCAGATTCGAACCCGGGTCTCTGGCGCTGTGAGGCACCAGTGCTAACCACTTTGCCACCGTGTTGCCAGCACGTAGAAAGTCCTGCAAGAGAGGGGGCGGTACTGGACCTAATTCTAGGGAATGTAGCTGGGCAAGTGGTAGAAGTGTCAGTAGGAGAGCATTTTGGTGACCGTGACCATAATTCGGTGAGATTTAAGGTAGTCATGGAAAAGGACAAAGATGGACCGGAAATAAAGGTTTTAAATTGGGGGAAGGCCGATTTTAATATGATAAGGCAGGATCTGGCCAAAGTGGACTGGGATCAGCTACTTGTAGGAAAATCCACATCAGAGCAGTGGGAGTCTTTCAGAAAGGAAATAGAGAGAGTACAACGCCAACATGTTCCCGTAAAGGTCAAGGGTGGGACCAACAAGCCCAGGGAACCCTGGATGTCAAGGGATATAAGAGAATGGATTAGGGAAAAAAAGGGAGGCTTTTGGCAGATACAAAGGACTAAAAACCGTGGAAGCCCTAGAGGAGTATAAAAAGTGCAGGGGGGTACTTAAAGAAATTAGGAGAGCGAAGAGGGGGCATGAAATAACACTGGCGGGCAAAATAAAGGAAAATCCCAAGGTGTTTTATAAGTATATTAAGGGCAAGAGGATAACCAGGGAAAGAGTAGGGCCCATTAGGGACCAAAGTGGCAATCTGTGTAGAGCCAGAAGATGTAGGTGGGGTTTTAAATGAATATTTTGCATCTGTGTTCACTATGGAGAAGGACGATGTAGGCATAGAAATCAGAAAGGGGGATTGTGATATACTTGAACAAATTAGTTTTGAGAGGGAGGAGGTACTAGCGGTTTTAGCGGACTTAAAAGTGGATAAATCCCCAGGCCCAGATGAGATGTATCCCAGGCTGCTGTGTGAGGCAAGGGAGGAGATTGCAGGGGCTCTGACACACATTTTCAGAACCTCTCTGGCCACAGGGGAGGTGCCAGAGGACTGGAGAACAGCTAACGTAGTACCATTATTCAAGAAGGGTAGTAGGGATAAACCAGGGAATTACAGGCCAGTGAGCCTAACATCAGTGGTAGGGAAATTATTGGAAAAAATTCTGAGGGACAGAATTAGTCTCCACTTGGAGAGGCAAGGATTAATCAAGGATAGTCAGCATGGCTTTGTCAGGGGGAGATCATGTCTGACCAATTTGATTGAATTTTTGAGGGGGTGACTAGGTGTGTGGATGAGGGTAGTGCAGTTGATGTGGTCTACATGGACTTCAGTAAGGCTTTTGACAAAGTCGCGCATGGGAGACTGGTCAAGAAGGTAAGAGCCCATGGGATCCAGGGCAACTTGGCACATTGGATCCAAAATTGGCTTAGTGGCAGGAGTCAGAGGGTGATGGTCGAAGGTTGTTTTTGTGACTGGAAGCCTGTGTCCAGTGGTGTACCACAGGGATCGGTGCTGGGTCCTTTGCTGTTTGTAGAGTACATTAATGATTTACATATGAATGTAGGAGGTATGATCAGTAAGTTCGCAGATGACATGAAAATTGGTGGGGTGGTAAATAGCGAGGAGGGAAGCCTCAGGCTACAGAACGATTTAGACGGGTTGGTCAGATGGGCAGAACAGTGGCAAATGGAATTTAACCCTGAAAAGTGTGAGGTGATGCATTTTGAGAGGACTAACAAGGCAAGGGAATATACAATGAATGGTAGGACCCTAGGAAGGACAGAGGAACCTTGGTGTGCATGTACATAGATCCCTGAAGGCAGCAGGACAGCTAGATAAGGTGGTTAAAAAGGCATATGGGATACTTGCTTTCATTAGCCGAGGCATAGAATATAAGAGCAGGGAGGTTATGATGGAGCTGTACAAAACGCTAGTTAGGCCACAGCTGGAATACTGTGTGCAGTTCTGGTCGCCACACTATAGGAAGGATGTGATTGCGTTGGAGAGGGTGCAGAGGAGATTCACCAGGATGTTACCTGGGCTGCAGTGCTTCAGCTATGAAGAGAGACTGGACAGGCTGGGGTTGTTTTCCTTCGAGCAGAGAAGGCTGAGGGGGGACCTGATTGAGGTGTACAAAATTATGAGGGGCATAGATAGGGTAGATAGAAAGGAACTTTTCCCCTTTAGTAGAGGGGTCAATAACCAGGGGGCATAGTTTCAAGGTAAGGGGCAGGAGGTGTAGAGGGGATTTGAGGAAAAACTTTTTCACCCAGAGGGTGGTTGGAATCTGGAACTCACTGCCTGAAAGGGTGGCAGAGGCAGGAACCCTCAACATTCAAGAAGCATTTAGATGAGCACTTGAAACGCCATAGCATACAAGGCTACAAACCAAGTGCTGGAAAATGGGATTAGAATAGACGGGGCTTGATGGCCGGCGCGGACACGCTGGGCCGAAGGGCCTCTTTCTGTGCTGTATAACTCTTGACTGTGACTAAATTAAATAGTAGCAAAAGATCAACAGAGCAAATGCTACTAGATTACAACATAAAATTTTACAACTCCTCAGTTCATGAAGTAGTAGGACGTGATTTCACTATAGAAGCATATAAATTTACAGCACAGAAAGAGGCCATTTGTCCCTTGGTGTCTGTGCCAGCTTTTTGCTCGAGCAATCTAAAACGCATCCCACTGCCCCGCCCTCTTTCCCTGTAGCCCAGTATTTTACTCTGCTTCAAATGCTTATCTGCTTTTCCTTCAAAAGATAGTGCTATCTGCCTCAATTGCTTTCTGTGGCAAAGGATTCCATACTCTTAGCAAGTAAAAAAATATATTTCTGCTTATCTCCCTGCTGACTCGGTAACAATCTGAAATGAATGGCCCCTTACCACCGACTCCGCAACCAAAGGGTATAATTTTCCAATTTATCCCGTCAAACCCCTTCATCATTTAAGATTTCCAGTTATCAAACAATAGATACACTGGCACCTGGCTGGCTTCTTTGTACAATATAGCCTTCTCTGTGAGCCTAGGTATTGGGATTAACGATATGTTTCTGTAATATGCTGTCAGAGGCCTCAGTGATTGGATGACTGCTTGCAGGAATCAGCCCTAATAAAGACAAACTGTCCCCAAGTGGCATTTCCAGCCAGAGAGAAACAATAGCACCACCGCCTCGTGAATTCATCTGGGAGCCTATTTTCAAATGGTACATTCTTGGCCTTACTAAAAAAAAAAGATTCCTATGGCATCAAACAGGACGGATTTCAGACTTGTCATACCATATATCCTTGGCATAACTAAGACCGTCTGTTTCCACCTCCGTAACATCGCCCGTCTCCGCCCCTGCTTCAGCTCCTCTGCTGCTGACACCCTCATCCATGCCTTTGTTACCTCTAGACTTGACTATTCTAAAGCACTCCTGGCTGGCCTCCCTCGCTCTACCCTACGTAAACTTGAGGTCATCCAAAACTCGGCTGCCTGTGTCATAACTCTCTCCAAGTCCTGTTCACCTATCGCCCCTGTGCTCGCTGACCTACATTGACTCCCAGTTAAGCAAAGCCTCGATTTCAAAATTCTCATCCTTGTTTTCAAATCCCTCCATGGCCTCACCACTCCCTATCTCTGTAATCTCCTCCAGCCCCACAAGCCAACGAGATATCTGCGCTCCTCTAATTCTGCCCTCTTGAGCATCCCTGATTATAATCGCTTAACCATTGGTGGCTGTGCCTTCAGTTGCCTAGGCCCTAAGCTCTGGAATTCCCTGCCTAAACCTCTCTGCCTCGCTACCGCTCTTTCTTTACTCCTTTAAGACGCTCCTTAAAACCTACCTCTTTGGTCATCTGCTCTAATTTCTCCTTATGTGGCTGGGTGTCTCATTTTTTGTCTTAATACTCCTGTGAAGCGCCTTGGGACGTTTTACTACGTTAAAGGTGCTATATAAATACAAGTTGTTGTTGTTGGTTCCTAATGATCTGTGAACTATTTCCCACTATTCACAGAACGGAATGATAGAAGATTAGCAGTCAGATAAGAACATAAGAAATAGGAGCAGGAGTAGGCCATTCGGCATCTCGAGCCTGCTCCGCCATTCAATAAGATCATGGCTGATCTTCTACCTCATCTCCACTTTCCTGCACTATCCCCATATCCCTTGATTCCCTTAATAGCCAAAAATCTATCGATCTCTGTCTTGAATATACTCAACGACTGAACCTCCACAGCCCTCTGGGGTAGAGAATTCCAAAGATTCACCACCCTCTGAGTGAAGAAATTTCTCCTCATCTCAGTCCTAAATGGCCGACCCCTTATTCTGAGATTGTGACCGAGCCCTGGTTCTAGACTCCCCAGCCAGGGGAAACATCCTCCCTGCATCTACCCTGTCAAGCCCTGTAAGATTTTTGTATGTTTCAATGAGATCACCTCTCATTCTTCTAAACTCTGGAGAATATAGGCCTAGTCTACTCAGTCTCTCCTCATGGGACAATCCCCCCAATCCCAGGAATCAGTCTGGTGAACCTTCATTGCACTCCCTCAATGGCAAATATATCCTTCCTTAGGTAAGGAGACCAAAACTCTACACAACACTCCAGGTGTGGTCTCACCAGGGCCCTTATAATTGCAGTAAGACATCTTTACTCTTGTGTTCTTATGTAATGTAGCTCTGCCTAAGTTAAAACAGAACACCATTATAACTGTTAATAAGCTCTGTTCAAATGACACAAGCCCTCTCGTGTCATACTAGTCTTTGGATAAGAGAAAGATAAATGCTCTGTTAGACCATGTACCTTAAATCTATGAATCAGGCTTATATTAAAAGTAAAAAATTAAATAGTAGCAAAAGATCAACAGAGCAAATACTAGATTACAACATAACACTTCACAACTCCTCAGTTCATGAAGTAATAGGACGTGATGTTTACGATGAGCAAGTGGAAATTATAATGTAACCGCTGTAAAAGGCTGTTTTCACCAGAACGTGAACAATTTTTGTGTTTCTTTCCCTTTCCTGTCCACACAACTCCCCAAAAATGCACAACAACCAGTTATGGAACTGATTGAAGATGGTGTTTGTCCTTTCAAGTTTACTTATTTAAATCTTGGGACACCAATTGAGATTTTTTTGTAGATGTCTTACTGTGAAAATCATTGTTCATTGGATGTTTAATACAGGTTTCATCTTGCTGTGTACCATTCTTGTAAGCAGCAGGTGTGTATTGAAGTATTATATATGTGGGCAAGTCGATAGCACAGTCCTCTTTATTTCAGCATAAAGCCAAGTGTTTTACTTCTACTTTTACCTTTTTAAGGATTGGCCATTTGACGATGGTGGTCCACCTCCAAGCAAAATTGTGGATGATTGGCTTACTTTGCTTAAAACTAAGTTTAACGAAGAGCCTGGTTGCTGTGTAGCAGTGCATTGTGTTGCTGGCCTTGGGCGGTAGGTATACAAAAGCATTGGCCAATGTCTAACATAACATATGTCTTTTATTAAGGAGGAGTTGGCTTTTAATGTAATAATAAGGGGTGATGTTCTCCTCAACAGCTTAGTGATTCAAATAAACTGGCAGTGGCATAAACTACTTGTATAGCCTCTTCAAACTAACAAAACATACCAAAGATGGTTTATAGGAGGGAAAAATCAGACACTAAGAAGGAATACGGAAGAAGAGTTGTTGATGAAGTAAGACTGGAGGAATGTAGCAAGTGGAGGATTTAAAGGAGAGAATCCAAAACTGCAGTCTGTAGTCTATCCAGATGCTATAATAGGTATAGAGAGCACAATGTCAAAATTTGCTAATAACATTAAAGTAGGGGGTTTGGCAAACGGCGAAGAAGGCTGTAAAAGAATTCACAAGGGCATAGGTTAGCAAAATTGTCAGACAGGTAGAAGGTGCAATTAATGTGGAAAAGCTTTTCCTTCACAAAATATATTGCCTTGCACAAGAAATGGAAACGTACCATGATAGAAAGAAACCAGGTGATTAAGTCAGTAATTGTGGGTGGTGGGGGGGCGGGTGCGGTTTATCAACAATTTAGCATGGTATCTAGGTGAATGAGAAGTTACGAGAAATTTCTTTCCGCAGAGGTTTGCTTAAGCATGTAGAGCTACAGGGCATGCTTGTGGCTTGCATTTTTTAAAGGAAAAGTGGATAAATATTTAAAGCATACTTTAAAGCGTTCAAGTATATGGGGACGAAGTGGAGCAGTGGGATTATTATTGGAGTATTTAGCAAGGAGCTGGCACAGACACAATGGGGTAGATTTTGACTTTGTGCGATCATGTAAAGCGGGTGATAGAGAATCTGCATCCCGTTTTACGTCTCCCAATTTTTATTTCCATTGAAGTTTTATACTCGCACAAAGTCAAAATCTACCCCAAGGTGCTAAGTGGCAACTTGTATGGTTCTGCAATGTTCCAAATGTAGTCTCACCAGTGATATGTACAGGGTTAGAGTAACTTCTTTCAACTTAGCCTCAAGATTCATTCTTGCATTTTATTAGATTTGTTCCCAACAGCTGTATTTTAACTACAACTTTATGAATGATTTATAATAGTGCTCTGATCCTTTTCCTTCTAAGAACATCAGAAATAGGAGCAGGAGTAGGCCATTTGGCCCTTTGAGCCTGCTCCGCCATTCAATAAGATCATGGCTGAGCTTCTACCTCAACTCCACTTTCCTGCACTATCCCCATATCCCTTGATTCCCTTAATATTCAAAAATCTAGCGATCTCTGTCTTGAATATACTCAATGACTGAGCCTCCACAGCCCTCTGGGGTAGAGAATTCCAAAGATTCGCCACCCTCTGAGTGAAGAAATTTCTCCTCATTTCAGTCCTAAATGGCTGACCCTTTATTCTGAGACTGTGACCACTGGTTCTAGATTCCCCAGCCAGGGGAAACATCCTCCCTGCATCTACCCTATCAAGCCCTGTAAGAATTTTGTATGTTTCAATTAGATCACCTCTCATTCTTCTAAACCTAGAGAATATAGGCCTAGTCGACTCAATCTCTCCTCATTGGACAATTCCCCCCATCCCAGGAACCAGTCTGGTGAACCTTCATTGCACTCCCTCTATGGCAAATATATCCTTCCTTGGGTAAGGAGACCAAAACTGTACACAATACTCCAGGTGTGGTCTCAGCAGGGCCCTCTCCGCCTTTGCTAAAAATAGATCCTTTTGTCATGTATATGTTTACTGATTTCTGATCCAGTATGCATGACCTTGGATTTATCTATATTAATATTCATCTGCTTAATCGATATGTGGGATTACATTGTTTTGCACAATAACATATGTTGAAAGAGATGGGACAATGTTCTGTGCTATGCTGTACTTATACTGACTTGTTTTAAACACGCAGGGCTCCTGTATTGGTAGCAGTTGCTCTTATCGAAAGCGGAATGAAGTATGAAGATGCCATTCAGTTCATCAGACAGTAAGTGCCATTTGTTCCTGAAAAACAGTTTTGACTGTCGTTTGATGTGCGAGTGATTCTGATATTCGGTGATCAAATCTTCAGAAGCGAACTTTACTTGGCTGCTTTCTCTGCACAGCACACAAAGGGCATTGGAGACCCCGATTTTAACCTGTACCTGAAAAGTTCAGAGATTGGACATGAGCTGGCAGGCACACATTCCCATTGGAGTACAGCGAATTTTGTTGCAGGTGGACCTCCCATCCCGGGATTTCCCCTTGCACAAACTTAAGCCTGAACACACAGGAAAGTCTTTTGAATTCCCTGCTGTGGCTGAAAAGCCCCACCCATCCATTCCTCTTTAAAGCAGGAAATATTTTCTTTCTTACCTTCCCCCCCCCCCCCAGTGTGTAACATGATCCTGTTGTGATGTAATAAAGACGCAGGTTGTGTCCTTTCTCCATTGCAGAGCTGCCACAATTATTGATGTGTTTAACTTTTAAAAAAAAATACAGCCTTGGAATACCAATCCCTTGGTCACTAATAGTAAGACAGCCAAGTACAAATTGAGCCAGTGTAATTGTATTTCCTCTGTCCCTTTTATTAATGCCACTTTTTTCTACTGGGACCTTGACTAATCCCTCATTACCTTTCTAAGGTTTACTCAGCCTACACAGTCGCATTCTTAAAGTCTGCTCTTTCTGTGCTGACAACTATTGCACTGTAGCTAGGGTGAAGTAACAGTTAAGCTTGGAACAACATCAGGGACACACCTATGACCACCTGGCCTATAAAATGGGCATAGTTGCAATGTAAAGAATTAAAAAGCACTTTATTTTCACCAACTTTTTGCATTTCATTTCACTTCTTTATTTTTTTTTCTGCCCTTATCGAAATAGGAAACGCAGAGGTGCCATCAACAGCAAACAACTCTCATACTTAGAAAAGTATCGGCCAAAGATGAGACTTCGATTCAAGGACCCTAATAATCACAAGAACTCTTGCGCCATCGTATGAACTTGAACACTTTCAGCCAACAATGGTTTACAGTGATTTTTATAAAAAATAAAATGCCATTGGGTTTCCTGTCTTCAAATCCAATCGGATGGTTTTTTTTTCCTCCTTTAGTAACTTGAATATTTATTTATACTAAAATCACCAACTAGAAGGAAGTACAATTCTTTATGGAGGCTTGTTGACTCTAGGTAAAAGTTGTAAGAAAGTTTGCCATAAGAGGCAGGCTAACACTTCACCACCTGCAATTTTATGTATGCTTTTTTTTAAAACTCCTCCAGGATGTTTGATCTGTATGGCTTGTATTCAAATAGCAAGTTTGTGTGATGACCTAAAGAATATGAAGCCAGGAAGATAATTGTAAATAGGATGTAAGTTGACTTAAATATTGGTGGTCTACTGGTTGACTGGTACAGATATTCTGGTGAAACATTGTTCTGTGGCCTGGGAAGTTGAATTGATGGCTCTGGTAACGTGCTTCCTTAAGCTTGTTGCACCTAATGCAGATGGGTAATTTGCATTCACGGGCCAGGTTTCATACCTGGAGGCAGTTTGGTTCCTAGGATCCCACACTTTCCTATCTTTTTATGAATAATATCCCTGTACTAGAACTACTAACCTGTATATTATGTTTCTAGCACTGAGTGGGCGTTGCAACCATTTTTTTTATGGGGGAGGGGGTGGGTTATTCCACAAACAATTTTTCCTGTTTCACATTGAATGTTGTCACTAATAGTGTGCTAATCCTCAATTTAACAGTAACTTTCAACCACTGAGTTAACAGGGTACTGATGGCTTACCCTAACTGGGGAGAAAGGGGAGAGAGAACGAGAGTTTTGATTTTGACTATTATAGACCCAAGAAAAGGTTTTATATACTTTTTTTTTTAAATAGTACTACCTGTTTGATCGGACTCTGGTAAGCAGAAGTCTGTTACAGACAGATTTGTACTGTAACTACTGAACTGGTGGTCGAGGTGCAAGTGCTCAATGCAACTGGATATGACTTTCTATAAACAAAGTTGGTTTGCAGGTGAGTCTTGAACACAAATCCATTATTTTCTTTCGAGTACAAGTGGATAGGTGTTGACAGGGATTTTTAAACACAGTGCAAGGTTATTAATATCCGATTTCTGCAGTAGAACTCAACCTTTCAGAGGTCATAGCAGCATAGGAAACTTCTAAGGGTGCATTCATACTACAAGTGTAGTGTCAGTGAGAAGTGGTTTTGCAGCCTTAGTTCAGCCTAAATCAACATCAGAGTGCAGTGGAGTGAGAATCCCTGGAGGAAGGAGTTGCAGCAACTCCACTGTTCAGGCCTTTACAACCAGTTTATACTTCAGGTTTAACATTGGCGAGTAACCGAAGCCACTTTGCACTGAAGCTAAACTTGTCCTATGAATGCCATGTAAATAAAGCTTTAATTTTTTCCCCAGTGTTTTGTGGTTTCAATATGTTTAATAGTAACTTTTTAATAAATGGGGGGAAAAAACATGTAAACTAGCCTTTCTAATAGGTTAAACTGGATGCATCTGTTCATATATAATGCTTCTGAAGACAGCCTATAATTTGCAAGCTATGAGGAATGCATCATTTAAGAAGTAAAACGGGCATTTAATGTTCCCATTTTGTGCCTATGCCATCCAATTAATTTTTCTTTACTCTGGGTTGATTATTTTGTGCATTGTGAAAGAAAGCTACAGGTTTCATTCAGATATTCATCTCCATAATAGTGCGGGAAACTAGTCTGGCTATGAGAAAGGTAACTAGTCCTTTCCAATTATGTCAGTTATAGTACAAGTAGCGTTTGGTTTATTGTACATCTACCTTAAATTAAAGCTGCACCACCTTTCTGTGAACCCTGCATCAATGCCATTCACACTGAGGTTAGAGTATTGGTTGTTTGAATATTCCAAAAATGGAAAGTTGTAAGAGCCAATTAACCGTTGATTTTCTTTGAAAAGCATTTCCATACCTGCTTTCTATTTTGTAAAAGTCCATTCAATTTAAATTAATGGAAACAAAAACTGATTATGAAATATGGCAGATTTGCTGAATTTTTTCTCTCTACGAGTTACGATTACATTTTTGATCTCTTCCGGGTGCAGTTAATGTCCTACAATATTTCTTGTGTGGAAATTGTGTAACTTCAACTTCAAACTTGTGGGCTTAGAAATTCGACCAAGCAGTGCCTGTCTTTCAGGCACTGAACGGCCTTCTAAGCTCCCAATATGGCAGGCAGGAAGTGCACCCTCATATATTGGTAAAGGCCAAAAAATCAACGGCCCAATATTTGGCACGCCCGAATATCTAAGCCGTGTTCTTTAAACTTTGTAATCACTATTCACATTTTAGACACGATGTATGGCGTGATAGTATGGTTGCATAACAAGTTGGAGCATCAACTTACAGCACACAACAATGGTGGAATGCAGTTACAATCTGCCACTTCACAGAGTTCCTGAGATAGATAAATAGATACGTATTTATCTCTTTCTTCTTTCTTTCTTTCCTGTCGACACGCACCTGGTGTGCGATAGAGAGGAGGGGAGATTAGAAACACTTAACATCCACCCATTCTTGTGCACATCCTAGTGTCCAAGGGAGTGACACTGGGAGATCGTCCAACATGCCCCCTTGGCCACAGTCAGTGCAGAGCCTGGGGAGACCTATGAGTTGAGAATTCTTTGCCCTCTGAAAGAAAGGCCATGTTGTATCGTTATTGGATTTGGCATAATCTCCTCTACAATATTGTTATGGTAATAAAAGTATCAAAAATCATGATCATTAAACAAAGGTACCTTATTTTGCATATTGCACATATAATTGCAGAGATCGTGCTAAGTAGAATGATGCATATACCTTGTGCTTTGAAACTCAGATCAGAATGTTTTTAGAAAAAAAGCAAGCCGCTAAACTATCCCATGATGCCATTGAGATGTGGCATTATTGGTTCCATTTATCCCACCTAAATGGAACCTGTATATGTTTTTGTTAGAATTCCCCTCTTTCTCCCCCCCCCCCCAAAAAAAACCAATCGTTCAAAATCACAGCCTGCAATTTTGTTCATTTAGAAGCAGTTTACATTTTTCACAAACTCTAGAGAGAGATTTTCAGGAAATTGCCATCTGAAAACTTTGTATTTATTAGATGTTGGCTAAGTTGCTGGAGCAAGACAAATGAGACATCTATCATCTAACAGCCGCATGCACCTTTTCCTCAAATATATGCAGTATGCCTTAACAGAAGCATTTTCTGGCCACCTGCTTCAACAGTCAACAGACATTCAGTAATACAGCTGTTCTGTTCAATTTTATTAATTATTGATGCATACATATTCATAGATGTAGTTTGAAGTCAAACCATGTTTAAACATTGCAGTACAAAGTGATCCAGCATCACTTGAAATCACACCGATTGACATTATGTAACTTTTTTTTAAGTTACCAAAAGGCAACTACGGTGATTTAAGAAAGCGTGGAAGTTTTTTTGCACATTTTTGAAAAGTAGCTGTGTAGGGTTTCACTGTATGCATTACTGTACCTTCTACTCATAACGATGACTGATGTAACATGACAGTATAATTCACCCATTATTTACTCTTCGCCCACCCTCCCCAAAGGATGCTACAGCTTTGCACAAACAGGAAATATTTTCCCTTTACTTTTTTACACAGTGCTTTGATTGACAAATGCAGCACCATAGACTTGATCTAAGTTTGCGATTTGGGGTAATGGTGCTAATAGTGCTATCATTTAAGGGTTTGTTCTGTCGTGTTGATTGGGGAAGGGAGATTTCAAACCATTTTAGGCTAGGTCTATGTTTTTAAGGCATCAAGCTACCTAATTTTGGGTCCTGTTGCAAGAAAATGTTAGATTAAAACTGTGAAGAATTGCTCTGTAATGCACAATGGCCCAGAAATTAAAGACTGAGTGTTGACGCGGGGGTAAGGCTTCCCCGCGATATCTCACTCCGTGCCTTCCTTTTTCCTCCGGGCCCACACGAACTTTAGTTTCAAGGCTGCAGCTGTGCAGTGCTTGCATGACCCAGAGACGGAGTTAGTTCGTGCGAGCTCTGGGATCACGTGATTCAGTTAGAGCCAATGGCAGCACACCATCTTTCATTCATAGTTTTGACAGGAAGACCTGTCAAAGCTATGAATAATATACCCCCCCAAAAGAACAGCTAAACCTCAATTAAATTTTTTTTAAAAGCCATCACATTAATAAAATAAGTATAGTTAAATAAATTAACCACTTTAAACAAAAAATTTAATTTTTGAAAAAATTTAAAATCTTTTTAAAAGTTATAAAAATAAACTTACCTTTCTTTAAAGTCTATAAAAAAGATAAACCTGTTGAAAAAAAATTTAAATAATACTTAATTAACTACTTACCTTGTTAAAAGAGGGTCTTACGCCTCCTTTCTTTGTGTAAAATCTTCCATGCTTACCTGCACGTTCAAAGCACTAAGTGCACTGTGTGCGCGCAGCCTGTAGCGCGCACGCGGTTCACCTAGGAACCGCCCCCTTTTGAATTCACCAAGTGCCGGTTTCCCGCGCATGCGCAGTGCATGCTGGAAACCGGCAATTGGAGACCTAAAACGCGAGAGTACACAGTGCGTACTCTCGCGTATTAGGTCTAATTTTCGGGCCAATTACTTTTGGATTCTGAGTTTTTTTTTGATGGGGGAATGTAGAAGTAGACAAAAAAATATATTCCCAGTGAATATGTAGATCTGTCAGCTGTGGTTCACTGGTAGCACACTTGCCTCTGAGTCAGAAGGTCGTGGGTTCAAGCCCCGCTCTAAGACTTGAGCACATAATTTCGGCTCACTCCTCGGTGCAGTACTGAGGAAGTGCTGCACTCGGAAGGTGCCATCTTTCAGATCCCGTCTGCCTTCTCAGATGGGTGTAAAATATCCTATACCATTAATCGAAGAAGAGCAAGGGAGTTCTGCTGGTGTCCTAGCCAACATTTGTCCTTCAACCAATATCACTTTAAAAAAAAAAAAATAGATTGGTCATGTATCTCATTGCTTTTTGTGGGAGCTTGCTGTGTGCAAATTGGCTGCAACGTTTCCCTACATTACAACAGTGACTACACTTCAAAAGTAATTCACTGGTTGTGAAGTGCTTTGGAATGTCCTGAGGTTGTGAAAGGCTATATAAATGCAAGTTAGTTCTTTCTATGTAAAGGGGAAAATGGGCACTGAAGTAGGAAGATGGTACTGCGCACATGAATTTCTTGTCTGATCGTGAGCTGCAAATGGGGCCAGTACAGAAGGCCAAAATCAGGACTGTGCTTTCTGTTGCTAACCACTTGTCCACAATTTTTCAGTTATTTAATTTAATGGACGTGTGCGCACAGTGTTCTTTTTGACATGGAGGATTGGTTGTACCCGACCATATGGTACCACTAAACTGCTCACAGGCCACTCCTGCTATAATACGGGGAAGACCAGGCCAAATGATTGCAAACAGAGTTCCCACTCTGCTGGCATCCTTGGACTATCAACTCACACATTTTATTAATGAAGTTACCCCATTAATCAGCGCCTGTCACGGTAGTAAGTGTTCATAGTCTTCAGAGCTCTAGATCAATTTAAACACTTCCTTTCTTAGTTTTGTTTTTTTTATGAACAGAAAGTGAAAGAATTAGTGTGAATTAAACAGCTTCATGGTTGGGGCTTTGGCACCACCACAAACCTCTGTCCCTCTTTTTAATACAGTAGTTTGCTTTAAATAATAGTGGGCATTTTGCCTGGATTTGAAATAGACTGACTTTTTTTTAATATGTGATCAAACCTGGGGATTTGAGTTTGTTTGGTTATTTAAGCACATTAATTGTTACCCTGTTGTAGCAAACTCCATATAATTAGTACAACTAATGCAGCATTTAGCAACTTAAAAGGAAAGGGAAGAATAATACCATTTTCTGGCCAGACTACAACAAGGTAAGAAATGAACAGACATGAATGAGAAAATAAGAGTAAGAAATTTGGTTTATTTTTGTTCAAAGTAGAAACAATACTGTTCCCACAACTGCGTTGTTTTGCATAAAGCTTTTAAGCATTCAGCATACATGTAGGTTCGCACCTTGCCCAGCATGACTGAAACCTCACTTCCTTTGACGGGCACAGTTGAGAGTCCCGGGCACTCCCTCTTAACTCGGGCTCATTAATGGGATGAGTTTAGATGGTGTGTCACATTGTGGTACAATGCCATTTGGGACCAGAATGGGAAGCAGCTGTGAGAACCAAACTGGCTTCACTTGAATTGCACTTCCTGTTGAAAGATTGTGGAGAAGCATTTAGTTCATAGTTCCCCACCCTTGTGGTTAAGGAGGATTTCACAGGGAGAAGCAGAGCTCATAAGGAACATATTGAAAGAAAAATGAATTAAATACTGTATGTAAACTGCTACATTTGCATGAATTTTTCACAACGTGCAACAGTTTAATTATGTACTGCAGGCTCATTGAAGTTAACCAGATTTGCCTCAACATCCTTTTAATTTCTTTGTGTTTAGTTGAAAATATATTCCCTGAAGAAACTGACAGTCTATTCTTTGTCTCACAGTCTTAGTATTTTGCATAATTGTAGACTGAAATGACAGTAGTATACCCCATCTTTGCTAATAGCCCTCAAAAGCGAAGCATTTTGTGTGGTGGAATAGGCTCTGTTACCCAGTGAATGTCTCATGGCATTGCATCAAAGGGAGCATAAACTAATATATAACCAGGTCTCAAACGGAATAGCCTCTCGCCTCTTATTGCCTAGGCACGCACATGAAGAACATTCTGGAGGGCTACCCGTGCCGATGTATCCCGATAAGATTCGGAGACTTTGAGAGGAGATGACTTTTCAAAATAACTGGGGTGTATCCAGGAAATCTGCTTACCTGGTTTTATCTATAGCCCTTTAATGAATGACTGACTGAAAACCTGTGGTCAGCTGGAAGGATGCCAAATATTTCAGAGGTTTGGATGTGGGCATGCCAGGTATTTATTGCCCTTGAGAAGGTGGTGGTGAGCCGTCTTCTTGAACCGCTGCTGTCTGTGTGGCGAAGTTACTCCCACGGCACTGTTGGGTGCTAATGTACTCGGGCAGAATTTAAGATCCAGTAGCTAAATGATATCTCACCATTTTGTCTGAAGTGGCTTTTTCTTTCTGTTGCTCAACTAGCTAACTTAGTTGACGAATGAACTCGTGCCATTATTCAGTCTTGTATGAACTGAACAGTCAAGTTTAGTGACCACCAGAAGTTTAGGATATATCTATTTTGTAAATATATTCAGTATTCATTTTCGTTTGCATCTGAGATAAAACCATTCACTTGTCCATAAACAGATTACAAACTAATAAGCCTAGAAGAGTTGGTAGCCATAGTATTGGTGGGCAGTCTTGCCCTGTGCTAGAAGTGGTGTGTTAAATTAGCCCTTATTTTTGTGCCCAAAGTATCGCACAGCAAACCTCTGCTTTTAAGCACTGTGGCCTTCAGTTTATCAAAATAGCATTTATAACAAATAAACATTTTAAATGTGTGCATTAGAATGGTTTAAATGGTGTTGAGTACACAGACGCCAACTGTACGGCAGAGTTTTACAGAGTGTCTGCAATAAAGGCCTGCAGGAAAAATACTTAATCTTTCAGTGTATAAAATTATAAATCCTGCTAGTTTGAGCCCAGGTGCCAATCTTTTATTGAAACGTAAGTGCCTGTGTATTTCTGCGGGAGGGGAAGTGAGTGAAAAGCTGGGTTGTCATTATGTTCCAATAATGATTCGCGGCTGATTGAACTAAATTGTGTACTTTAAAGGGTGTGGTCTGTTTCGACATCTCCATTGTTCCATTAGAGAACAACAAAAATACTAACCATAACTGCCCTCTGAATAGGAACATTTTTGCTTTGGATCATTTTGAATAGCATTAACTTGTATTGAAGCTGCAACACCAATTCCTCTCACACCCCCCCCCCCCCCCAAAAAAAATACCACATGGACAAAGAGAAAATGAAATACCCATAGTTAGCTAATAGAAGATGAATAAAATGCTTTTTCTCTGTCTACCTGTAAAAATGGTTTGAAATGTATTAATAGAATGTTATTGCATAGTTGTATTCAATAACCCAAGCATCCACTTTTAATGTATTCCTGAATGATAGCTGCACATACTCTATTAATTTGTTCCCAAAGTCCTACAGTCTGCACTGCACAGATAGAACCACTGTAGAGAAAGAAACATCCTCTGGAAATTGCATTCATGTTTTTTGGAGAAATGAAAGAAAAAGATGAAATCTACTACACCGAAGGACTTGTCCAATTTAAAGATTAATCTGAACTCGTTCAGCTGTTCTTAGATGGAGCTCAGTGTGGCTGCGAATTGAGATCTAGCCCTTTAATAGTTTTTTGTAGACTATAAAGTGTTGTCTTATGTCAAACTCTGATTTTTTTTTTTAATGAACACTTTTTGATGTACAAAAAAGTTGTAATTGCAATTTGATGAATTCACCTCCAGCAAGGTAAATAAAAAAGGGCTCTCATTTTCAACAATTTATTGTTTGTTTTTTAAATTCTGTAAATTCCAATTATGTTGCACCAAGAGCTTTAATCTATATTAAAGTTTTGTATCTAGTTCCCTTCGTTAGAGATGAAAAACTTTTCTAAAAAGCCATTCATTTCATAATGGGCTGTTATGGCCTAGAGCAGAAATTTACGAGCAGCTGCGATTACCTGGATATTTCTGTTTATACCACTTCCCTACGGGGGGAGTATTTGAGTTGCCTTAAAAGCAGCAGGTCAGATTAGCAGCTGAAAGTCACCACCAAGCTTCAGATTCTGGACTACCAGTGAGTAAAGTAACATTTAATTTTTTTCAAATTTGATGTATGAGAATCCGCATCATTTCCATGAGGGTTTGTGCATGGCTCGAGGCAACTAAAAGGGCGCAAAACCTCCTCTTCCCTGTATATGCAAGCGTGTAGCAATTGTTTTGCATAAGCTGCTTGTATCACATTTGCAGCATTTTCTCCGCTCTTCCTCTTAGTCCCATCCCTGCCTGCTGTGGTTGTGCTGGGGGTGACAGATGACATTGTTCAAAACTTGCATCCAAATTGAGTGAGCACTCTTGAACACCACCTGTAACTGCCGAGAAGCTTTTGAGAAAGCACTTCTGCTGCTGCTGCTGTTTGGTTGGAGCATATTTCAGTCTGGACAAAATCCAGGAATTACCCTTTCAACTTTTTCCTCACCGTCCTTGTAGGAAGCATATGGCTTCCACTCCGTTCCTATCCTGAGAGATTGTTGACAGCCCATGTAGGCGATCATGAACAAATACCTACATCCCACTGCTGCCACACTGCTTTTCTCCAGTGCCACTCCTATGTTAATGCAGAACATCAGTATATTTGTCATGCATTTAACATTACTTTGCTCTACGCCTACTTGTACAGAAGCCAGTTGCACACATTTTGCAGCACTTGCAGTATGACTTTCTAAGATTAAATCTAAGTAATTATAGAGCTCTCAATTAAACAAAACCATTCCTGTAAAAAAAAAGTGACTCTTTGTGTATTTAAGGAGGTAAAGAACAAGTGAGTAAAATGAATTTTTAACAGTCTGTGAGGGGCATGTTATGACACAGTAACTGCACTGTGAACTTAACCAAAAATTCATGAAGACAAAATTTTAAATCTTGCTGTAAACAGACCTCCCAAGCCCAAATAGTCCTTGCAATAATGTTTATATCTTAATTGGAGTAGCAGGATCAGAATATTTAACCATTGCTAGTTAAGAAAATAGAAATAATGAAGGTTCTCGTTTTCCAATCCTTACTGATGACCAATATTTCACTGTTCTGGTTGAGCAGATATTTCATATTTCTGAAGGATATTACCAAATGCTGCTTGTGGCTCAACACCAAACTCATTGCATCAGTTTCTTCTGCTGGATCCCCTGATGGTTCAACTAGTTAAGGCAGAGTAGCTGAGCCTGTCAGACCAGTTGTTAGCTGAGGTGCTACTACTGGCTTTTGGGAGTGGCAATTCAGCTTGTGTTCCAACTCATTGCTTTCCAACAGGGCCCTGCTGAGAGGGTGTGTTTGGTGAGGACAGGATTCAGATCAGCTGTGATTGTTCTCCATCACAACTTGCTCACTGTATAAACTTATACATGAAGAAAGTCCTGAACCCCGTCTCTAGTTTCTCCCACCTTCACGCCCTGCCCTCTCTCAGCTCATCTCATCCATGAGACCCATCTCTTGCTGTCTTGGCTTCATTACACTAATATTTTGATCACCTAGCTTCACTTTGTGGCCCCTATATTAGCTGATAGAGTAAATGTTCCTTTACCGCCAGCTCTCTTTCAAAACCGCTATCATCACACCCCTCCTCCAAAACCAGAACTGTTCCATCCTCACAACTACTGTCTCATCTTCCCTCTCCCTTTCCTTCTCAAGGTCCTTGAAAAGTGTTCCATCCCAGATCTGTGCCTAGCTTTCCGACAACACATTGTTTGAATCCTTCCAATTAGTTTTCTGCCCTTCCACAGCATTGAAATATCCCCAACCAGTCATGAATGATAGTCTCTGTGACTGTCAATGGTTCATTATCCCTCCTTGTCCTCTTCGATCTCTCTGCAGCCTTGAATACAGTTGATCACACCATCTTCCCCCAACGCGCCTCTTGTCCAGTTCCATAGGACAGCCCTCTCTTGGTTCCACTCTTACCTATCGTAGGGACAGGAGTAGGCCATTCAGACCCTTGACCTGTTCCGCCATCCTATTAGATCATGGCTGATCTGTATCTCAAATCAATTTACCTGCCTTTTCTTCGTATTCCTTGATAACCTTACCTAACACAAATATATTGATCACCGTCTTGAACATTTCAATTGACCCAGCATCCACAACCTTTTGGTGGTGAGGTTTCCAGACTTCCACTACCCTTTTGTGTAAAAATTCCTAATTTTACAATAAATGGCCTAGCTTTAATTTTAAGGTTATGTCCCCTTGTTCTGGATTCCCCCACCAGAAGAAATAACTTCTCTCTTTACCCTATCAAATCATGTGATCATTTTAAAATACCTTGATTAGATCAAACCTCAACCTTCTAAACTCAAGAGAATACAAACCATGTTTATGCCACCTGTTATAATTTAACCTTGAAGCCCCAGTATCATTCTGGTGAATCTGCTCTGTACACCCTCCAAGGCCAATATATCTTTCCTGAGGTGCGGTGAAACTGATCTAGTCATAGCCAGAGCATCTCTATCATTGGCTTCTCTTCCCAATCTCACACTGTCATCTCTGAAGTCCTCAAAGGATCTATGCTTTGCCCCAACATCGTTCTCATCCGCATGTTGGCTTGCAGCTCTGTCACACCACCACCTCGCTTAATGTCTGACACTAAAGCTATCAAATGTAATAGAGCTAAGCTTCCCTGAGGAATTTTACTCTTCTATGAGACAGTTTTGCATCTTGGGATCCTGTTTCCTCCCTCACTTGTCAAGTTTAAATGATTCTCTATTGTGTCTCAATCTTCGTTGTGAGTCTCTTTGTCCTTACTTGGTTTATGTGTAGCCTATCCTGTACCAGTATATTTTATTCGTGAAGGTTTCCCAGTTATTTATGAAGATAGCACTGTTCTCACATAATGCTGCTAGCTTCTTGTTTACCTTCCAAATTCTTTTGGTGAACCTCCCTCCTTTCCCAAATGCTGGAAGTATACATTACTTTGCATCCTCTTTGTGTTTTGAGCCAATTGTTTTAAGACTCCTATATTAGTACTCATAAGGAAGTGGAGGAGTCGAGAGAGCTTTTTTTTAATTTGTTTATGGGATGTGGGCGTTGCTGGTGAGGCCAGCATTTATTGCCCCTCTCTAATTGCCCTTGAGAAGGTGGTGGTGAGCCGCCGCCTTAAACCTCTGCAGTCCGTGTGCCCACAGTGCTGTTAGGGAGGGCATTCCAGGATTTTGGCCCAGCGACGATGAAGGATCGGCGATATACTTCTAAGTCAGGATGGTGTGTGACTTGGAGGGGAACTTGGAGTTGGTGGTGTTCCCATGCGCCTGCTGCCCTCGTCATTCTCGGTGGAAGAGGTTGCGGGTTTGGGAGGTGCTGCCGAAAAAGCCTTGGCGAGTTGCTGCAGTGCATCTTGTAGATGGTACACACTCATCATTGAGGATGGGGATATTCATGGAGCCTCCTCCTTCCGATAGTTGTTTAATGGTCCACCACCATTCATGACTGGATGAGGAAGGACTGCAGAGCTTTGATCTGATCCGTTGATTGTGGAATCGATTAGCCCTGTCTATAGCATGCTGCTTCCACTTTTTTACATAGAAGATATGTAGTCCTGTGTTGCAGCTTCACCATGCTGGCACCTCATTTTTAGGTACGCCTGGTGCTGCTCCTGGCATGCTCTTCTACACTCCTCATTGAAACAGGGTTTGTCCCCTGGCTTGATGGTAATGGCAGAGTGAGGGATATACCGGGCCATGAGGTTACAGATTGTGGTGGAATACAATTCTGCTGCTGCTGATGGCCCACAGTGCCTCATGGATGCCCAGCTTTGAGCTGCTAGATCTGTTCTGAATCTATTCCGTTTGGCACGGTGGTAGTGCCATACAACACGATGGAGGGTGTCCTCAGTGTGAAGACGGGACTTCGTCTCCACAAGGACTGTGTGGTGGTCACTCCTACCAATACTGTCATGGACAGATGCATCTGCGACAGGTAGATTGGTGTGGATGAGGTCAAGCAGGTTTTTCCCCTCGTGTTGGTTCTCTCACCACCTGTCGCAGGCCCAGACTGGCAGCTATGTCCTTCAGGACTCGGCCAGCTCGGTCAGTAGTGGTGCTACTGAGCCACTCTTGGTGATGGGGGGACGTTGAAGTCCCCCACCCAGAGTACATTCTGTGTCCTTGCTGCTCTCATTACTTCTTCCAAGTGGTGTTCAACGTGGAGGAGTACTGATTCATCAGCTGAGAGAGGGCGGTAGGTGGTAATCAGCAGGAGGTTTCCTTGCCCATGCTTGACCTGAAGCCATGAGACTTCATGGGGTCCAGAGTCAATGTTGAGGACTCCCAGGGCCACTCCTTTCCCGACTGTATACCACTGTGCCACCGCCCCTGGTGGGTCTGTTCTGCCGGTGGGATGGTGATGGAGGAATTTGGGACATTGGCTGAAAGGTATGATTCTGTGAGTATGACTGTCAGGCTGTTGCTTGACTAGTCTGTGGGACAGCACACCCAATTTTGGCACAAGTTCCCAGATGTTGGTGAGGAGGACTTTGCAGGGTCGACTGGGCTGGGTGTGTCGTTGCCGTGTCCATAGCCTGTACCGAGGTCGATGCCGGGTGGTCCGTCCGGTTTCATTCTTCTTATTGTGTTTCATAGCGATTTGTTACAACTGAGTGGCTTGCTAGCTGGGGAAAGGTAGAGCTGGATTTCGTCAGCCTACATGTGGAAGCTGACCCCATGTCTTTGGATGACGTTGTCAAGCGACAGCATGTAGATGAGGAAGAGGAGAAGGCCATGAATCGATCCTTGGGGGGCTCCAGAGGTAGTCTTGTATTACCATTCAGTGATACAAGGAGTCTGTTGTCGTAGTTGTACATAGTGGGTTGTGTTACTTTCTTATCATGCCTGATGCAGTTAGTGATGCACTACTAACTTGCTTCCTGCATCACTTCCTCTGTGGAGTACTACAGTCGAGTTGGTGAAGGGGGATTATGTATCATTAAAAGGATTTTACTTTTGAGTGCTGGACTGATAAAATCGATTATTAAAATAATCCTTTTTTATCGGTAATGCAGGTTAGCTGTATTAAACATGGAACTGAGAAACCCAGAGATGTCAACTGAAATTCTTATTAAATATTTCCAATAATTATTTATTTGAGCTAGCTATAACCGTACAAGGAATGTGGACTGGATGGTGTGTAATGTTAGATTTACAAAGTATAAATAGAGTTCAATATTTCAGTATACCATTTTCTACCAACATATTTAGTAATAAATTACATCAAACTATTTTCTTTTTGTTTGAAAAGAAAGATAGACTTGCATTTCTATAGCGCCTTTCACGACCACTGGCCATCTCAAAGCGCTTTACAGCCAATGAAGTACTTTTGAAGTGCAGTCACTGTTGTAATGTGGGAAACGCGGCAGCCAATTTGCACACAGCAAGCTCCCGCAAACAGCAATGTGATAATGACCAGATAATCTGTTTTTGTTTTGCTGATTGAGGGATAAATATTGGCCAGGACACCGGGGATAACTCCCCTGCTCTTCATCTAAATAGTGCCATGGGATCTTTTATGTCCACCAGAGACAGCAGACGGGGCCTCAGGTTAACGTCTCATCCGAAAGACGGCACCTCCAACAGTGCAGCACTCCCTCAGCACTGCACTGGAGTGTCAGCCTAGATTTATGTGTTTATATTTCCTCTCCTCATTCTTTCTACCACAATGTATCACTTCGCACTTTTCTGTGTTAAACTTCATCTGCCACATGTCTGCCCATTCCACCAGCCTGTCTATGTCCTCTTGAAGTCTATCCCTATCCTCCTCACTGTTTACTATACTTCCAAGTTTTGTGTCATCTGCAAATTTTGAAATTGTGCCCTGTATACCCACGTCCAAGTCATTAATATATATCAAGAAAAGCAGTGCTCCTAGTACCGACACCTGGGGAACAGCACTGTATACCTTCCTCCAACCCGAAAAACAACTGTTCACCACTACTCTCTGTTTCCTGTCACTTAACCAATTTTGTATCCATGCTGCCACTGTCCCTTTTATTCCATGGGCTTCAACTTTGCTGGCAAGCCTATTAATACATTTTGGTAGAAAGAATGAGGAGAGGAAATATAAACTAAATGCTACAATCCTAAATGGGGTGCATGAACAGAGAGACCTGGGGGTATGTGTGCACAAACCGTTGAAGGTGGCAGGACAGGTTGAGAAAGCAGTTAAAAAAGCTTACAGGATCCTGGGCTTCATGAATAGAGGTATAGAGTACAAAAGTGTGGAAATTATGATGAACCTGTATAAAACACTGGTTCGGCCTCAACTGGAGCATTGTGTCCAATTCTGGGCACCGCACTTTAGGAAGGATGTGAAGGCCTTAGAGAGGGAGCAGAAAAGATTTACGAGAATAATTCCAGGGATGAGTGACTTCAGTTACGTGGATAGACTGGAGAAGCTGGGGTTGTTCTCCTTGGAAGATTGAGAGGAGATTTGATAGAGAGAAACTGTTCCCACTGGTGAAAGGGTCAAGAACCAGAGGACTCAGATTTAAGGTGATTGGCAAAAGAACCAAAGGTGACATAAGAAAAAACTTTTTTTCTCAGCGAGAGGTTATGATCTGGAATGCACTGACTGAAAGGATGGTGGAGGCTGACTCAAACACAGCTATCAAAAGGGAGTTGGATAAGTACCTGAAAGAAAAATATTTGCAGGGCTACGGGGAAAGGGCAGGAGAGTGGGACTAGCTGAGGTGCTCTTGCAGAGAGACAGCATAGGCTCGACGGGCCGAATGGCCTCCTTCCGTGCTGGAACCATTCTATGGCCGTGATTTCGCCAGCCGTGGCGAGTCCAGTGCGGCCGGAGTAGGCAGCGGCCTCAAACTCCACTCCCGTCTTCATCCCGCCTCCTCCAAGTGATTTTGCCCTGATTGGGCTTGTTAAGCCCGCCCTGCGAGGTACCCGGCCAATTAAAAGGAAGTGGGTCTGATGACTTAAAGGGGCCATGTCCACATTGATTTTGACAGTTGTTCTATCAGTGTTTGACAGCATTGAGGTGCAGCAAACACTGACAATCATTGCACAGAGGTGCACGGCTACACCCAGGCTCTCCCATGACTCCTTCCATATGCTTATGGAGGAAGTCACAGCACGCAGGGAGGTTCTCTTCCCTTCCAATGGGCGGAAGAGACCTCCCCAGGAGACCAACGCAGCCTGGTTGCACATTGCACAGGAGGACACAAGCAGGGATGTCGTCAGGAGGACCAGGCTGCAGTGGCGCAAACCTATCAATGATCTCAGTAAATCACGAAACGTTACTGCAAATCCACACTCAACCTCATCCTGCTGTGCCACTCATCACATCCCCATCACTCTGCCTTCCCTACCCTACTCCTGCACATCCTTACTCACACCAACTTACCTTGCACCTCCACCCATCCCTCTCTATCTATGTTAATACATCTCACTAACCACCCCTCACACTCACCCTCATCCTAGTCCAATCATACCAACTAACAACACACAAGGGTAGGCACTGTATGTTTCAGCCAATGTTTGTGTAAAGTTTCTGTTAATGTGTTGTCGAGCATTGAAATCCTTATTTTCACCACTTTGCCTTCTTGGACAGATTTGTGTACACCTTTGAAAGTGTCTTAGTGAGTTCCAGTGAATGGTGAGACATAACGTCCCCCCGCCTCACCCCATGGTGATGAGTGTGAAAGGAATGGCTCGGACATGGTAAGGATGCTTTATGGTGCTGGCGTGGGGTGGTGCCAACCTGGTGCATCATGTGGCAGCCTGGTGTTAAGTGAAGCAAATCTGGACAATGTGAGTCCATCGCTGGCGTCCCGGGCAGCAATGTGCACGGGTGATGATGCCCTGTGTCCAGTGCAGCATCAGGCGATTGCGGAGAAGGTTGGTGTGGAAGTTGGTGCCGCTGGTTAGAAAAGCATACGGGGTCCTGGGCTTCATAAATAGAGGCATAGAGTACAAAAGCAAGGAAGTTATGATGAACCTGTATAAAACACTGGTTTGGCCTCAACTGGAATATTGTGTCCAATTCTGGGCACCGCACTTTAGGAAGGATGTGAAGGTCTTAGAGAGGGTGCAGAAAAGATTTACAAGATTGGTTCCAGGTATGAGGGACTTCAGTTACGTGGACAGATTGGAGAAGCTGGGGTTATTCTCCCTGGAGCAGAGAAGGTTGAGAGGAGATTTGATAGAGAGGTTCAAAATCATGAGTGGTCTGGACAGAGTAGATAGAGAGAAACTGTTCCCATTGGCGGAAGGGTCAAGAACCAGAGCACACAGATTTAAGATAATTGGCAAAAGAACCAAAGGCGACATGAGGGAAAACTTTTTTACGCAGCGAATGGTTATGATCTAGAATGCACTGCCTGAAAGGGTGGTGGAGGCAGATTCAATCATGGCTTTCAAAAGGAAATTGGATAAGTACCAGAAGGAAAAAAATTTGCAGGGCTACGGGGAAAGGGCAGGGGAGTGGGACTAGCTGAAGTGCTCTTGCAGAGAGCCGGCATGGGCTCGACGGGCCGAATGGCCTCCTTCTGTGCTGCAACCATTCTATGACTCGATGATCTAACAATCTTTGTCATAAAACTAATTTTTCTACAATTTCCACATCATCATTAACAATACACTGAATATTCACCTCCAGACAGTTCAGCTTGCGCTTGAAGCAGTGAGTTACTTTTACAATCTCGCAGTATCTATATTTATTTTTAATTTATTAAAGATGACGGTAAATATTTGAACCACTAGGTTATCACTGGATACATAGCATTCTGATGGTGCTGTTGTACTGAAGGCACCAGATTGAGACCTATTCAGAGCTGGCAGACCTGGCTCTGCATTGCCCCTGCTCAAGGCTGATACCTGGGATGGCAGGAATGACATATGAGGAGAGATTGGGTCGATTGGGCTTATACTCGCTGGAGTATAGAAGAATGAGAGGGGATCTCATCGAAACATATAAAATTCTGACAGGTCTGGACAAACTAGATGCAGGAAGAATGTTCCCGATGGTCGGAGAGTCCAGAACCGGGGGTCATAATCTAAGGATAAGGGGTAAGCCATTTAGGACAGAAATGAGGAAGAATTTCTTCACCCAGAGAGTGGTGAACCTGTGGAATTCTCTACCACAGAAGGTAGTTGAGTCCAAGTCATTAAATATATTCAAGAATGAGTTAGATATATTTCTTAAAGCTAAAGGGATCAAGGGATATGGGGAGAAAGCAGGGACAGGGTACCGAGTTTGGATGATCAGCCATGATCTCATTGAATGGCGGAGCAGGCTCGAGGGGCCGAATGGCCTACTCCTGCTTCTATCTTCTATGTTTCTATGCAAAGTGGCACAAATGTAGAGATCAGCTCACTGATATCCAAACGGCAGTTACCTTTCTTTGTCAGCAAAAAGCTGGCAGTTACCGTTGACTCTTCAAAATGAAGTTTTAAAAGTTCTTAGGTCCTCTAACCAGCTAGTTTCCCCCCCTGCTGTTCTACTGTGAGGTTACCTCCTCGAAGTGGTATCACCTCACTGCCCTCTCAATGACTACTAGGGATGGGCTGTAAATGCCGGCCTTGCCAGCAATGCCCACATCCCGCGAATAAATAAAAATACCCCCATCGGCAGAACTTGATTTTGCTGACTTCACTCCTGAATCATACTGTACACATTATGTCAATGCAAAGTTGAAACCTTTTACCACTGATGCAAAATGTGTGGTTTTAGCAGCCAATAAAGGCAATACGCAGTGGAATACGTAATTGCTACATTACAACAGTGACGTCACCTCAAAAGTACTTCATTGGCTGTAAAGCGCTTTGAGACGTCCTGAGGCCATGAAAGGTGTCATATAAATACAAGTCTTGCTATCTTTTTCTTTGATAATGGGTCACTAAACAAATATAATCTACAAAATAATATATAAAAAGAAAAAGCTGCAAATTTTAGAAATTTGAAGTAAAAACAAAACAGCAGCAGAACTCAGAAATGTCTACTGCACCTTTTTGAAGTGTAGCCCATTCAGACCAGAGTCTACGCCTGAAACATTAACTTGTTTTATCCTTTTTTACAGGTTCAGATGGATCTTCTTTGTATTCTCAACTTCTTTATCTGTTTACAAATGTTGCTGTTGTTCAGGGCAGCATCCCTTATTGTTGCAAAGTGTCCCATCTCCTGGCATATGCCTCCAGGATTGATACTCACGCTGAAAGTTAGGCCGACAGTGCCTGAGTTCACAGTTGATTGTATTACCTGCACGCATGGCAACAAACAGCCCTTTGACCCACCAGCAAAGGATGGAAGATTCAATATCGGAGGAGAAGCAAATATTTTTAGCAATTATTTATGTCGTATAAAGAAAGACCATCAGGTAGAAATTTTTTTTTTTAACCTCAGGTTTGGTGCCTTCTACGAATTTAAGAGTTATGCCTGAAAAGCCATTGGACTTGATGGCTGTGGAAAGATACTGACTGAAAATGTTACAGTATTCCATCAGTTAGTTAAATGTAATCTCATGACCGAAACATTTAAGGGAGGTTTGACAGTCAGAAGGCAGCTCCATCAGGTATCCCAGTCACTCATAGAATGATACAGCACCGAAGGCCAATCGACCCTTCTTACCTGTGGCAGCTCCTTGACAAGAGCTATCCACTTAGTCCCGCTCCCTCACTCGTTCTCCAAATTTCATTCCATCAGCGTGGGCTGGATTTGAACCTCCGATCACAGGGATGAGAGACCAGGATCCAACCCACTGCACCATCCAGTTCCTCAGACTCTACTGACTGTCAAACTACTGAGAAGGTTTGCATTTGCATGTGCTTCCCAATCAATCCCAGGCTAACCCTGCATGCTGAGCTCCTTAATCCTGCAATACAGACACCGACAAGACCAAAGACCCCTAAAATGTCTGGAAACATTGCCCTTGAAAAGTAGATTGTGAGACATGAGCATATAAATGTCTGTATGAAATTCCTTTTCAGGAAGGAATTGGCCTGTTTATTTCAAGCAGACTGATGCCTCAGTCAAAATGGAGGTTAAAGGAATTTCATAATAGTGTGGACTTCAATATTCTGCAATGCAGTTTTGAGGGCCGTGAAATTACGGGCATCTTTTATAAGTAGGAAATAATCACAGTCTTTCAGTGTGTTGCAAACACACGATCAGCTTGCGATACTGTTTCGATGAAGCACGCGTTTCAAGGCACTATTCTAGATTCTGGAAATAGGGGGCAAGTGTTCACAAGTCCGATAGAGAACAACAGGAGCTCCAGACTTTACTGATGCTACATTTCCACCAGTCTTTGTCAACACGGACACACTTTCCCCAGAAGACACAAGAATCCCTATAGACATGGAAGGATGGCCAGAGTCCAAAACCTAATGTATTACAGAACTAAGTGTAGCTGGTCTTCCACTTCCCTCCCTCTCTCCGCCACACACACGTGCGCACACATACGCACACACATATGACAGCAGTACAATTTGTAAGCTGTAGGAAGGAGGAGATAATACTGCAGCCAAAAGGAAGCTCGATCAATCTTCTCCGGCCACCCGCATCGACTTGCAGGCTGGAGCACATGTTTGGGTTGAATTCCAAGCTCATCAGGTTGTCTAACATTAATAATTAACCTTTGGTTTGTTTCCTACTCCCTGAGAAATCCCAGTTACTGAGCTGAGGAGAGTAAGAGAAACTGTTCTGGGTAGTGCCTCCAGGCTTCCCCAGTGCCACAAGAACTTTCTGCAAATGATTATTTTATACATAAAAACACAACACAAAGCCAAAAAAACTAAACAACCCTCATGTAAAAATCCCATTGCCACTATGACAGTAACATTGTGGGGTAACGTTTCCTCTGTGTGCTAAGTGAGTTCTTTACAAATGTATTCACAAATTCACTACACCCACTGCACAAAGGAAATCTTGTTGTGTGTCACTTTGTTACCTGCACAGTGCAGTCTGCACGGTTTTTTTTAAACTTCAAATTCACACTTCCACTGAGGCAAGCAACAAGGATCATTCTGGCTATCAGGAACTAGAAATTCTGGAGCTCACATTTCAGGGCACCCGGTGGACACAGGGTAAATACCCTATGCCAGAAATGGTGAGGTCTGAGGCCCCCCCGCCGTGATATTGGGTCTCAGAGCTCATTGTCAATGAGCCGGCGTGACGCTGCAGCCCACCGGGGAAGAGAGGAGAGGACTGAAGAAAAATCGGGTCGCTACTTTTCAAGTTTAAATTTTTATTCCTCAACGTATAATCAAATTTCACTTTACAATCAAAAACTTGCTGGCAACACTCGGAAATGTAATCACATGTTGCCCTGCTCAGTGACTCATTCCACATTCCCCTCCCCGCATTAGCCCTTCCCCCCCACCCACCCCCAATAAAATAGTCACCTCTGCAAAACCCTGTTTCACGTTGAAGCAGACAATAGCGCTCTTTCTAAGCGATGGTGCCAGATATTCCCATCACATGCAAACCCATTCACGGACTCCCTCTCAGCAGAACATATCAGCAGATTTTCCATCACATGCCAGAGTTTTTGAAAAGGTTTAACGCAGCGATATAGTTCACAGAGGCTTTGACAGATAATGGCGATGTTTGGTCAGATGCAGGCTGCACTGATGCCTGGTGGCGTGCCAAGTACATCATTGCCTGGCAGTATGACGTAAATACCGACTGTAACAATTTGGAACAGCTCTTTTATGAGGAGTCAGTATAAATGTCTTCATTTATTTATAGCGGAAGGGAAAATTAAGGAGAAAACTCATCAAATCAACGGAAAAAGAAAGAGTGGTGTGCCAGGCAGTATAACAAAAGCCGAGTACTCCCCAAGGAATCACAGCAGAAAAGAGTAACATCTGAATCAAATAAACTCTTGCAATACGCAAGGCAGTCATACAGCAATAGCTGGGGCCATGCAGACTCAGTATAGTAGCTCTCCCATTTACACTGTGTCACCAATGGTGGCACCACATCCTAATGGTGCTAGTAGAAATTTCCCATCTGTTCTTGTCTCCCTCGCCAAGTCTGACTGCTCAATTATCAGGGCTGACATTAATAGGAGCTCATGTTTGGCATTTAAAGTACTCTGTATTTAGTTCAACTCAAACAACAATTTATTGTCAGTGGGCCTGTCACATACTCATTGTCTGATGACACTCCTGTGAAGCACCTTTTACTACGTTAAAGGCGTTATATAAATGCAAGTTGTTGTTGTTGTTGCTGCTGTCTCTTCAGAGCTCAAATAAAAGCCGCTGGTACAACCAGAATGGACAGGGGTAAAGCAGAGAGAAAAGTAGGCTGGTACTCGTAGTTCAGTCGGCTGTTTGTCCATCCTATCGCGTTTTGGGAGGCCAGCTCACATCCTTTGTATTACTGTTCACTCACTGGGACCATGTGTAGGGTGACCATTCAGGAGACGGCCAAATCGCACCATCAAAGCAGTCCTTATTCCTCCTTCTGGGGGTGAACACTTCCTATGTTTACTTTTCGGAGATGGGTAGGGGAGGTAACAAAAGATACCTGTCTACTCGAGGCTAAAATCTTACATAACTACGTAATGAGAGTGTCCCTTTAAAAACTTAACGGGACTGTACAGGAACAGGAGGTAGCAAGACCTGGATGGAAAAAGACAGCAAGCCAAGAGGTGTAAATTTCAACAGGAACATCCCGTGGCAAGTCACCTGGTTCCAAAGGGAAACGTATCAGCAGATCAAAATAAAACACTCTGCCATCCCTCTGGTAAAGTAAACAGATGGAGTCCAAACGCTGCTTTTATCCTTGAAACAGAAATCCTGCCCTGATTAGATGAATGAATATCACTGCCCCACTCTGCTGTGATGTATAAGTGGAAAGCAGAACACAGACACAAAAAAACATGGAAACAGGCTTCTTCCTACTGAACTCATCTGAACTTTGTCCTTGAAGGCAGGAAGGATGC
The DNA here is from genome assembly GCA_030390025.1 of Squalus acanthias. Lineage (NCBI taxonomy): Eukaryota > Metazoa > Chordata > Chondrichthyes > Squaliformes > Squalidae > Squalus > Squalus acanthias. Next base: position 17,949,063 of record CM059432.1, on the reverse strand, counting down.
TGACTGGAAAATATCATCCAGGGACCAGGAAACAGACTTAAAAGTAAGCAACTGCCAAACTCTTTGTGTTTGTGACTGAACTCCAATTAACCCTGCGAGGCCAGTTTGGGATCCGGCTCACACCCAGGCCCGTGCTGATGACGTCCCCTCGCTTCCTGATGACGACAGATGGGAGACTCATTCCAGTGCTCAGTCGATGCAAGACCACCACATAAACGTCTTGCCCTGGTGAACTCAAAAAAGATGACAACTTGGTGCCAAATATTTCAAAATGCTGGACTAGATTTTCCCCTTTCTTTAGACTAACCGTAATAGAAAGATTTGACTTTGAGATAGTAGCTTATTATTTCTCATAAAAATCTCGGGTAAAATTAATTATTCTGAAGTGCAGGGATTGATGTTAAGTAGGAAAACTGAGTGGCTTCAGCTCAGTTAGATATTGGCCCAAATATTCGGCCCTTCCCGGGTGAGTACGCGCTCTGTACTCACCCGTATTGCTTCCCGAAGTGCCAGTTTCCTGCATGCACTGCGCATGCGCGGGAAACCGGAACTTCCAGTATGGTGAAGGGGGCGGTTCCTAGGTGACCGCTTGCGCGGTAGAGGCTGCGCGCACGCAGCAAACTTAGATTTTTTTTCCGGTTTCTACGTGAGGGTAAGTATTGAAGATACTACGCTAATGAAAAGGAGGCGTAAGACCCGTTTTGAACAAGGTAAGTGGTTAATTAAGTATAATTTAAAAATTTTTCAACAGGTTTATCTTTTTTAGATACTTTAAAGAAAGGTAAGTTTATTTTTATCACTTAAAAAGTATTTTAATTTTTTCAAAAATTTAAATTTTTGTTTAAAGTGGTTAATTTATTTAACTTATAGTTATTTTATAAATGTGATGGTTTTTTTTAAAAATTATTTTAAGTTTAGCTGTTCTTTTGGGGCCGATTTCAATTCACAGATTTGACAGGTCTCCTGTCAAATCTATGAATGAAAGATGGTCTGCTGCCATTGGCTCTCCATGGCCCACGTGATCCCAGGGGACGCATCGCACTAACTGCGCCCCTGGAACACGCAAGCACTGCGCGCCGGCACTTGGGAGAGGCCCAGGACCCGAAGTTCCCGTGGGCCCAAAACACAACGGCAGGCGCGGTAGGTAAGAGCGCGCGCGCGCGATCCTTACCCCCGCGGCAAGCCGGAGAGGCGAATTTCTGGGCCATTACCTACTTATGTAAATCCGTAACTCTGGTGATCTTACCCAAGTTAGAATTTCTAAAAAAAATAACACACAGGAGATACAGTAATTGCTGCTCATGGGGTTAAAATAGTGGTAATTATTTAAAATCTCTGGATTGCTGTTGGCGCAACATACCACTACAATAAATAATTAAAGGGCTGGATAGCGCGCCTGTTGAGAGAGTATTCCAGTTTAACAGGTTGAGGAGGACCAGGGGACACGAGTTTAAACTATGCAAGAGTAGGAATAGACTGGATGTTAGGCATTTTTTCTTTTCCCAGAGAGCAGTGAGCGTCTGGAATATAGTGCAACTGGTGCGGTGGGTGCTGACTCTCTGTACACCTTCAAGAGGGAGCTGGACTGCTTCTTGACTGGGGTAAAGGTTGCATCATATAGAAGAAGGTAAGTGTCTTTCTAGATGACACTTGGACCGTGTGATCTCCCGGACTGGATTTGATTACCTGAGGGGGGGTAAAGAGGAATTTTCCAGAGGACTTTTTTTCCCCTTATTGGCCCTGGGTTTTGTCTCTGTTTTTCTGCCTCTCCCAGGAGATGAATTGGCTGTGGGGAAGGTGGGGGAGGGTGTCGGGAAGTGGGAAAAGTGTCTAGTTATCACAAGGTGTAGGGCAGGCTTGATGGACCAGCTGGTCTTTCTCTGCTCGCCAATTTCATATGTTTGTAAGCTTTTAGTCGCCCCTCCCAATAGTAATAGACTTTGGTTTGATGTCCATTTTTTGTCTGTGAAGCACCTTGGGTTGTTTTGCCATGTGATGAGGACATTAAACTGAGGCTCCATTTGCCCTCTCAGGTGGACGTAAAAGATTCTGTGGCACTAGAATCATAGAACCATAGAATGGTTACAGCACAGAAGGAGGCCATTCGGCCCGTCGAGCCCGTGCCCGCTCTCTGCAAGAGCACTTCAGCTAGTCCCACTCCCCCGCCCTTTCCCTGTAGTCCTGCAAATCTTTTTCCTTCAGGTACTTATCCAATTCCCTTTTGAAAGCCACGATTGAGTCTGCCTCCACCACCCTTTCAGGCAGTGCATTCCAGATTGTAACCACTCGCTGCGTAACATTTTTTTTCCTCATGTCGCCTTTGGTTCTTTTGCCAATCACTTTAAATCTGTGTCCTCTGGTTCTCGACCACTTTTTGAAGAAGAGCAGGGGAGTTCATCCGGTGTCCTGGCCACTATTTATCCCACAACCAACACTTAAAAACAGATTATCTGGTCATTATCTCATTGCTGCTTGTGGGAGCTTGCTGTGCGCAAATTGGCTGCCGCGTTTCCTACATTACAACAGTTTCTACACTTCAAAAATATTTAATTGGCTGTAAAGCGCTTTGGGACGTCCTGAGGTCATGAAAGGCGCTATATAAATGCAAGTCTTTCTATCTTTCTTCTACATGAATGAAAGTTATTGTTGTTGATTACCCACTAGCCCAACATGGGATACCAACAAAGTTTTCACAATAAATTTAGGGCTAAATTGCTCTTTTAGTAAAGAAATGAGAGGTTACTTATTTTTCTCTGTATTTCAAAACCCCCTGGCAAGGTTCAATCTCAGAAAAGTTACGTTTTGAAACTGCACATTCCCATGATTGGTTCGACAAAAAACAGGTGGTCTCCTGTTTTACATCAAGAAATTTCAGCCCCACGTATCCGAACAATTTGACACAAGTGTTCATATCATGCAAACTGTTTAAAGTACACTTATTATGTAATTCATGGTACGTTTTACAGTTTCTGACATGTCGGATACTATTGTCCACGCGGAGGCTTCATTTTGTTGGCCATTCACTGTGGGACCCACTGTCGGTACTCAGTATTTACAGTAGCAATATAGCTCAAAAATGCAGCTTGTGCACAATAGAGTTTGTGCTAATACTTGGAAATGTAACCACATGTTGCATTGCTCAGCACCTCATTTCACACTCCCCCTCCCCACGTTAGCCCTTCCTCCCCTCTGCAAAACTCGGTTTCACGATGAAGCAGACAATAGCGCTCTTTCGAAGCGATGGTGCCAGATATTGCCGTCACATTCACAGCTCTATAGCTCACAAGGCCACCAAGCTACTATTAATAGTGAAGTGATGTATCCTTACAGTAATCGGGTGATACTAAATACAAGGAAACAACCAAATCTGCTGCAAATGAAGCAATACACAGGATGACATCAGGGAAGTGATTTTTCAGGCATCTAAGTAAAGACATTGGGGTAGAGTTTTCGTTTTGGGCGCAATTGGCGATTTCAGCGCAAATTACGCCCATAATTGCGCCCGTTTTGAAAAGTGCTTTTTTCCCCCCCCCCCGAGTTTCCACTCAAACTCATTTGCATATCACCGAACGTAAAATCTGCCATGAACCAGCGCAACCCGGCAGTGTTTTAAAACGTAATCCTTTATAAAAAATTTGGCTTTAAAAAAATATTCCTTTAAGAGTGGTAGCTTGGTAAAGTTTGGATTAATACCGCTGAAAATGGGTTTATCATAAAAATAAGCATTTTAAATCACATTGTCAATCCACCTACCCAATTTTAAATGACTTTTAAAAAACATACAAAGCTATTTTCCAGTTACAGGAAACTTTCGTTTATCCGGCATCGACGGGACCGGCGTGGTGCCGGTTTATCGAAAGTACCGGATAACGGAGAGTTATATCTACCGAGGCTATTTTTAACAAAGAGACTCCAGGCAGCGCGGGAGAATCAACTCCTGCTACTGTAGTGTTTCGGACTTCCGACAGCGCCAGGAGGCCGAGTAGTGGCACTTTTGAAAAGTACCCCTACTGACTAAATCGGCGTTCGCGGACTCGGACTCGGACTCGGGATCGGCAACATTGCCGGTTATTTGAGAGGAGTTTTCGGAGCACTCGGCGTTCGCGGAGACTCAACTGCGACTCGGCAACATTGCCGGTTATTTGAGAGGAGTTTTCGGAGGATGATTTTTGCCGGTTAAGCGAGAATTCCGGATATTTGGGTGCCGGATAAACGAAAGTTTCCTGTATATTGGGGGGGCAGTTGTCAGTTCCTCCCTCAATTAATTTAAAAAAATGACATTCAAAACCTTTGAAAATGTTCCTATTGGTGTTCTTGCACCCAAAAGATCCAGTTTAATTTTTGGAGCCTCCTCGAAGGCCGGCAAACGAGCGCAATTAGCAGAAACTGCCAATGGTGGTGAATTCACCCTGGGGTCGTGGCCAGTTTTGTGGGCGGGGCCTGCTTCCAGCGCGATATTTTTAAAACTAGCGCAAAAGGTAGTGGAAACTCGAGTTATGCTGAATGCAATTTGTGCTTAAAATTCCGCGATCCTCTGCACTGGTTACGCCGATATCGGGTGAATTGCGCCGAAAAAACCAGCGCAATCGAACGGAAACTCCAGGCCATTGTGTTTGTCTCTTCTTCTTCTTCAGCAGTCCCTCGGAACCGAGGATGACTTGCTTCCACACTAAAAATGAGTTCTCAGGTGACTGATGAGTCCAATGCGGGACCTACAGTCTCTGTCACAGGTGGGGCAGACGGTGGTTGAAGGGGCGGGTGGGTGGGGTGCTTGGGTTGACGTGCGCTCCTTCTGCTGTTTGCGCTTGGCTTCCGCTTGCTCCTGGCGAAGAGACTCGAGGTGTTCGGCGCCTTCCCGGATGCTTCTCCTCCACTTTGTGTGGTCTTGGGCCAGGGATTCCCAGGTGTCGGTGGGGATGTTGCACTTTTCAAGGAGGCTTTGAGGGTGTCCTTGAAGCGTTTCCTCTGCCCACCTGGGGCTCTCTTGCTGTGTTGGGGCTCCGAGTAGAGCGCTTGTTTTGGGAGTCTCATATCGGGCATGCAGACGATGTGTCCCGTCCATCGGAGCTGATCGAGTGAAGTCAAAGCTTCGATGCTGGCCTGAGCGAGAACACTGACATTGGTGCGCCTATCCTGCCAATGGATTTGCAGGATCTTGCGGAGGCAGCATTGGTGGTACCTCTCCAGTGCTTTGAGGTGCCTGCTGTACATGGTCCATGTCTCTGAAGCATACAGGAGGGCGGGTATCACTACTGCTCTGTAGACCATGAGCTTGGTGCTGGGTTTGAGGTCCTGGTCTTCAAACACTCTCTTCCTCAGGTGACCGAAGGCTGCACTGGCACACTGAAGGCGGTGTTGGACTTCGTCATCGACGTCTGCCCTTGTTGACAGTAGGCTCCCGAGGTATGGAAAGTGGTCCACGTTGTCCAAGTCCTCTGAGCTTTCCTCTCATGTTCCTCCTGAACTCCAAATACATTGTCCAACACACTCTTCCTCCTCTAACTGTGTTGAAATTAAGACTTATTGCACTCTTTCCCATATTTTCTGATGAGCCAGTGGGGGTGCTGTTGGCAGAAGTGATGTCCAGGAGGGACTGTCTGATGACCACTGAGGGCAGGAGACCCCCATAGAAGAGTGATACAGGCTCTCTGGAGGCAGATGGCAGAGGCCGTCAGTGCAACTTCCACCACTCAAGAAGTGTCACACAGTGCAGGAAGAAGTTCATTGTTTTCACAAGGATGGCCAAAATATGTCAAGACTCCATGGAGAGAGTGGAAATGACTGCCCTCAGATAGGACTCAGATCTCAAGGGTCCAGTCCTCAAAGGAGCGACGATTTGGGAGTAATATGGTTGAGATGATAGATAAGTAGGGAGAGCTCACTTCTCAGTTCTTCATTGTAAAAAGTATCTCACAACCTGAAGAACACCCTGGAGACTGTGACAGCCGGGAAAATTGCTGCAGCATTAAGACTCCAGGAACAGCTTCTAAGGAGATTGGTGGCTTCTGGAGTGACAGCTACCAATGCTTCAATAGATGCTTTGATCAGAACACTTTCACAGGGTTTCCAAGAACTCATTGTTCTATTAAGTTTCTGATGACGCTGACCAGTGGGATGTCCGAGTCTGTGCCCAGCACTATTGGGCTGCACAGAGTTGGCACAGATGACACTGTCTCTATGGAGAGTGGCAGAAAGGCTGCTTCCTTTAGGTCGGCCCCGAATGCCTTCACATGAGTGAGCTTCAGACATGTGATGTTGTGTGACAACATGACAATCCTCTCCTTCTAGTGCACCCCCATTGTGCTGTGGGGATGCCCACGTGAGATCTTCTTAGTTTGACGACCCTGGTAAGTGAATGTAGACACGTAGGGAAGAAATACCTTTGGTGATACCTGACTAAAGTTGGCAACTCTGGTCGGAGGTTTCATCACATGACCTCCCGCCTCTAACTGCCCCGCCCAGTCAAACTGCCTTTCTTACCACTTCCAATATTTTCATGCTTGATGGAAGCCCAAACACGGCAACACGAACTAAAAGTAAGCCTTAGACATTGCACGCGGCCCCGTCAGATTGTGGGTTCTGAAACAGAATCTCCTCACACCTCTGAACAGAGAAGTCCTTTCTTTCCTAGGTCCTACAAGGAGTTTCTTTGGTGTTTGTGACCTGCTGACTGCTGCTTTTGGACAGTAGCCAGAAAGCCCTGAAGCTAGCAGCCATTGCTGCTGCTGAAGGTCTAAGAGGCTACAGCAGCAAGACACCTTCCGTCCCCATTATTAGGCACAAGCCCCTTCCAAGTGCGTTCTTGCACCAGTGAAACATTAGGACTATGCTAATGATCTGAAGCCACAAATATGGATGTGTTCAGATCCATTCAGGTGCAGATTTCAGGTGCGCTCAGGCAGATGAGGGTAGAGAAAAATAAACCTCATACTTTCTTCATATTTCTCACAACTCTAAATGGAACTACCATTCAACGCCTTCAGTGGCTCTACCCTAGTCACCTTCATCTATTTACACTTTTATTTTTACTATTTTCTCTGAGTTCAAATGGAACTTCCATATCTCCATTGCTAAAGATACTTCCAGTAAGCTCAGCTTTCTCTTTTGTGCTATATGCGTCTCTCCTCCTTGATAACTCTTAAATCTCTTAGAAAGCCAAGTCTGTTTAGACTTCAATACTGCTCCTATATTGAGGGATGCCTCTCTCGCGCTCCTGCATAGGCTACAAGGAAATGCTTGATATCTGATACACAACTCCACTTTTATCTCTAAACGCCTGCCTCCCTCTCAGTGGCAAGATTTCTTGTCTCTCTATTTTATTGATGGTATGTTGATTGGTGCTGCTCTCAACTTTTCTCTCTTGTTCCTCCTAAAGTTCAAAATGTCCTACACGCTCTTTCTGATCCATACATTTTCATCATGTTCACTAACTCTATCTCATTCTTCCCAAGACCTCTTAAAGTTTGGAATATCTTGTTTCCTTTGGTCTTCAATCCATCCCACAATCTAAAGAGGTTTAAAAGTTTAATGTTACCTAATTACCCCTTCATAATGCACTTCACCTTCCCCTTCTACTCTTTTCATTGTTGGTTATGTCCTACGCTGTGTGTCTTGCCCACTAAGTTGAGTTTCCCAATTTAAAAAATGTTCAAAGCAGCCATGTTTTAATAAAAAGAAAGACTTACATTTATATAGCACCTTTCATGACCACCGGACGTCCCAAAGCACTTTACAGCCAATGAGGTACTTCTTGAAGTGCAGTCACTGTTGTAATGTAGGAAACGCGGCAGCCAATTTGCGCAAAGCAAGCTCCCACAAACAGCAATGTGATAATGACCAGATAATCTGTTTTAGTGATGTTGATTGAGGGATAAATATTGGCCAGGACACTGGGGATAACTCCCCTGCTCTTCTTCGAAATAGTGCCGCGGGATCTTTTACATCCAGCTGAGAGGGCAGATGTCTCATTTGTCTCATCTGAAAGACGGCACCTCTGACAGTGCAGCACTCCCTCAGCACTGCACTGGAGTGTCAGCCTAGATTTTTGTGCTCAAGTCCCTGGAGTGGGATTTGAACCCACAACCATCTGACTCAGAGGCGAGGGTGCTACCAACTTTTTTTAATATATATTATTTATTAAACATTTACAACATCGTGATCATTCCATTGTATCATACAAATCCATTCCGCCGCTCTGCACAGCCATTCCTCCACCACATATTAACATCAAAACCTGAAGTTTAATTTGTCTCCCATAGCATATACTAATTATTGTACTTTAAAAATTGATCAGTAATCATGGCTCTAAATAAGGGAAGCGTGCCTGATAATCCCCCCATCATTTAATCTCCAGCCCTTCCCTCCTCTCATGCTCCTTCCCAACTTTTTGGGTAGCTGTTGCTTTCTCCTGCAGCCTCCGGCTCTTTCTCACCTCCTGTTTGAACCTTCCCTGCAGTTTCAGCCTCTTCTTTACATTAGGTTTGGGCCGAGGAGCCGCCCCTCCTCCCTCCTTCTACCCCTCACTAACCTTCTCCTTTTCACACGATGCCACCCCACCCCCCACTTTCATGTCTCTGTCCCCCTCTGACTCCTCACTCTCGAGCTCTTCTGTAACCTCCCGTCCCTGCTCCCCGTCAGAAACATAATCTCCCTTAGAGAGTCTTCCTGCTATCACGGGTTCTCCAACAGTGCCGCTCCCTTTGGCCTCATCTCCACCGCTGACCCTTGCTCCCTGTTTCTTCTCTCTCTGGGACAATGACGCATCTGCACCTATCTTGCTCCCTTCTGGCATCTTTGTCTCCCCGCTCCCATCCTGCTGCCCCTTTAAGTCTCCTGCCTCTTGCACCCTCTCCTTGTCTTGCCCCCTCCTGCTCCCCGAGATGTCCGACTCCCCGCCTTTCTTTGGAGTACTTACACTTACCCCACACCCCACTCCCGCCTCCTCTCCCCCCGCGGACACCAGATTCTTTAGGGAGAGCCGAGCCGTATTATGGCTCGACTCTGCCCTCGACCCGTGCTGCCCACTGATGTCTTTGTCCTTTTCCACCATACTTGGTGTGTTTTCCACCATCTCCATCCTGTTCTCTGCTCCGCAATTTTCTGCCTCTTCCTGTGCTCTTTTCTCTTTCCATTCACCAGCTGTGTCCTCCGCCTGCTCCGCTCCTCCAGCTGCTCCACTCACACCTCCTGCTCCTTCTCCTTCTCCCATCTCCTCGTCACTCAAGGGGCTTCCTTCTGCCTCACACTCTCAGCAGCTGGGGCCTTTGTGACACACCCCACAGCTCTCTGCCTTGCAGCTCCGAGTGATGTGTCCAGACTCGCCGCAGTTATAACAGTACAAGTCTGGACAGCTTCGTACAAGATGGTCGTGTCGAAGACAATAATAACAAACCTTCACCTGGTTATCATGCGGTACCCGGATGTACTGAACTCCTTCCAGTGTCTCGAATTTCATGCGATACGGCAATGACTTCACCCCCTCTGGGAACCGCACCTTTACGTAACGGGTTCCATCTGCTACCCGCGTTCCTGGATAGTATCTCCTCTTTATTGCCGAGCAAATTTTAATGTCCCACGACTCCAACTTTTTTATTAGTACATCGTCCTCAATATAAACCGGCAGGTTTAAGAATGAGACCACCACCTCTTCAGAATATAGCAGAGATACCTCCAAGAACTTATCTCCAACCTTCAAACTCAGTAAAAGTCTTTCCACCTCCTCTCGGCCACTGACCGTCACCTCGAATTCAACATTCGGCTTTGGTCGGCAGGCAAAGCAACTGCCCTCGCCGCAGTCCTCATGTACCGCCTGGATAATATCCCAAGCTCGTCTCTCCTTATCCTCGCACAGAACCACCACTGTGTTTTCCAAACCTCCTGGGGTCCCGGCCCAAATCTTTGGGCCTTTTTTTCTCCCTTCCCCCAACATTTTCAACCCTGATTAAATTCATCCTGGGAACATGGTCCTCTGAGGGGCCCGGCACTCCGGGCCCATCAGCAGCCATGTGGCTGCTGTTTAAGGACCAAAAAGGCCCTAAAACCTGAAAAAAACAAAAACCCACCACCAACTCCCTGCAGCACCTGCTCACTCCTGGCCCCTCCCACCTAGAGCGTGCTACCCACTGAGCCACAGCTGACAACAGAATGGTGCTGGTGAGGTGAAATATCATCAGACAATTTAACCTTGTTCAAAACAGAGGAGAAAACAATGGCTTATTATCTGTAAAAAAAAAATGACATGATTTTCTCACTGATCACATCTGGGTTTAACACAGATGCTTTGCAGACTGGCACTTGTTTGGCAGTGCAACAAACACAACTGGATGATGGCGCCGATGATTCACTGCAGTGAATCACTATCTCCCGGTCTGACCTCAAAATATATCAAACTTTTAGAGGAGCCACCTTTGGAATAAAGACAGAGAGGGCCTGTTATGCTGCACTCCCAAGGTCGTGTGTTCAATTATATGAGTGTGGTTCAAGATGTGTAACATTATTAAGACCTGCAGGTCTTGTCTAGTCCCTCCTGAACAGGGTTCCCTGTAGCCCAGAATGATGAGATGAAAAATGTCCTCTCTACAAGCTGTAGATACACTGAGAGAAATGAATTCAGGCCGCCTCCCTGAGGGTCAGAGGTCACATCACAAACCTGTCGCTTGCTTGCTACTAAGTTGCATTGTTCACTTAGACAGGCCACACAAAGATGGCTGGTTCGGAAATGTCACAATTGTACAACAGGTTGTCGGGGCTGGATAGTTTAATGTAGATGTGACTTACAGGGTGCCTGAAAATATTGATGCTGGTACTGCTGGAAAATAAAGGGGAGCAATGATGCATTTCCCCGTACTGGCATTCCTCAACCTTGTTAAGCACAAATGTTCATTAAAATTAAAAAAAACAATCATATTGATAGTTTTTAATTTGTTCTGGGGATGTGGGTAACTCTGGTATGTCAGTATTTATTACCCACCCTTTGATGCCCTGAGGGCATGAAGAATCTACCATACAGTGTGGGACTAGAGTTACATTTTAGGAGCACCGGACAATGGAGGAGAAAAGTTATTGAGCCGATAATGGTGGAAAAGGGGAATCAGAACAACACATAAAGGGGGGAAAAACTTTTAGCGCCCCGAAAAAATTAGCACCCCCACGGCCGAAATTCATCGGTAGCACCCCAAGAGGGAAGTGGGGCGCTACTGGACGCGCCCCGCCTCCCTCTTGGGGCGCTGCGAGGGAATATCGCGGCGCTACGTGTGCTGCGGCACGTCGTGCCGTGGTACTGCAGGCCTTCCTCCCCTTCTTAAAGGGGAGGGGCCTTGCGCAGCGTGACCCGGGGCCCAGCTGGGCCACCAGGGATCGGAGTGCCGGCAAAAGAGCCCGGCACTCAAGAGAAGTGCCGGGCTCACGGAGTGCAGCCGGCACTCCGCAGTGGGGGCTGAAGAGGAGGCCGGGGACAGCAACGGGGGCAGGTGCTGGCAGGCGGCCAGCAACAAAACTGGCCGCCCGGCACCTCGCCTTTAATTAGCGCCGCCCCGGCCGCAGGTAGGCCCCCCTGACCCCATCGGACATAGCGTCCGGCGGTACGTCAGGGGGCGCTACCAAAGATCGTGGCCGGGGCGCGAGCGGGGCACTGCGCACAGCGATGACGTCATTGCCGGCGACGCAGCACCATGGGGTGCTAACGGTTACCGCCTCCACTAACCTCCCGCTGAATTTCGCGGGAGGCGTTGGCGGCGCCGCGCCCGGGCGCTAGTTGCTTTGCGCCCCCCGTTAGCGCCCTCTTAGGGCACTAACGGGAGGCGCAAAGCAACCGAATTTTTCCCCCAAAGAATATGAATTTTCATTGCTGATGAGGTGAAATATCGTCAGACAATTTAACCTTGTTCAAAAACAGAGGAGAAAACTACGGCTCAACATTATCTGTAAAAAAAATGTGATTTTCTCACTGATCACCTGTCAATTATTTATACTTTAATGTATACAGATTTAATGCATATAAAATGTTAAAAATCAAAAACTGAACTTTCCGCAACAGTGAAGATTACACAGTGTGGCAGAAGAGTTTACAAAGGATGCTGTTCACGAACCTGAGCTCTCCATACTGAGCAGGCAGTGGCTATTTGTCTAGTTGAACACCAGAATAGTCTAACAATTATGCAGCTCACTCTACCTAGGACATGTGAAGAAACAATAGGTGCAGACAGTGCCTTTATATCTCACACTCAGCCCTGGAAACATCTGTATCCTGACATATCCTAGGAGAGTGCTCAGCAACACCCTGCATTATACCGGCATTTATTTAAAGTGCTCACTTCCCAAGTGTCAGCTGTGGCTCAGTGGGTAGCACACTTGCCTCTGAGTCAGAAGGTCGTGGGTTCATAGAATCATAGGCTGGAATTTTGCCGGCGCTCAGAGTGCGGGTTGGAGGCGGGCTCGCTGTCAAAATCAAAAAGATTGACAGCGATTCGGTATCCCGCTGTAAACCCGCCTCCTTGTCAGTTTCCCAAGTGTCGGGTCTGTCATCCCTGAACAGACCCGACACCAAGCGGCGGGTCAGCCAATTTAGATACTTAAAAGCTTGCTAAAAGGTAGTTAAGCACTATTTTACCATGTTCTTAACATTTTACCAGCTTTTCCATGAGTTTCCCGGTGTGCGGTGATCACGTCAGGTAAGTTGTTCGTGTGTTGTGTCAGCATGGAATGATTTACTAACCTGACAGCTGCAAATGGTCTATGAAAGCTCCCATTTCATAGGTCTTCACTTTCTAAGGTTAGAAGCTGTTGCTTACTGCATTTAGAAGACAGATTGACCTTTATACAGCTAGCAAGTGTTTGGAGCAAACTCTCTATCCAGTGTCACCTCCTTGGAACAACCTCTCTCAACATTGACAGATCGCTTCTGTCATCTCAACCTCACCTATTCCATCAGCATCGGTGCCCTTGGAAAAAATCTCACCTTGGGCCTCAGAATCCCAGCACGATCATACCCAACACCAGCATCACCAGGCACACCAGCGGCACCAACATCCACACCAACCTTCTCCGCAATCAACTGATGTTGCACTGGACACAGGGCATCATCACCCATGCACGTTGCTGCCCGGGACGCCAGCGATGGACTCACCATGCCCAGATTTGCTTCACTTAACACCAGGCTGCCACATGATGTACCAGGTTGGCACCACTAAAGCATCCCTACAATGTCCGAGCCATTCCTTTCACACTCATCACAATGGGGGGAGGGGGGATGTTATGTCTTACCATTCACTGGAACTCACTAAGACACTTTCAAAGGTGCGCACAAATCTGTCCAAGAAGGCAAAGTGGTGAAAATAAGGATTTCAATGTTTGACAACATATTAACAGAAACTTTACTCAAACATTGGCTAAAGCACACAAGTGCAGCCTGGTGTTAAGTGAAGCAAATCTGGACATGGTGAGTCCATCACTTGTGTGTTGCTAGATTGATTGATTGGGCTAGGATGAGGGTGAGTGTGAGGGGTGGCTAGTGAGATGGGGAAGTGATAATGTAGATAGAGAGGGATGGGTGGAGGTGTAAGGTAAGTTGGTGTGAGTAAGGATTTGCAGGAGTAAGGTAGGGAAGGCAGAGTGAGTGGCACAGCAGGATGAGGTTGAGTGTGGCTTTGCAGTAACGTTTTGTGATCCACTGAGATAATTGAAAGGTTTGCGCCACTGCAGCCTGGTCCTCCTTACAACATCCCTGCTTGTGCCCTCCTGTGCAATGTGCAACCAGGCTGCGTTGGTCTCCTGGGGAGGTCTCTTCCGCCCATTGGAAGGCAAGAGAACCTCCCTGCGTGCTGTGACTTCCTCCATAAGCATATGGAGGGAGTAATGGGAGAGCCTGGGTACAGCCGTGCACCTTTGTGCAGTGCTTGTCAGTGTTTGCAGCACCTCAATGCTGTAGAACATTGACAGCACAACTGTCAAAATCAACGTGGACATGGCCCCTTTAAGGAAACCGGCTGATGACGCGTCATCAGATGACGTCATCAGACCCGCTTCCTGTTAGTTGGCCGGGAACCCTGCAGGGCGGGCTTAACAAGCCCAATCAGGGCAAAATCATTTGGAGGAGGCGGGATGAAGACGGGAGCGGGGTTTGAGGCTGCTGCCTAATCCAGCTGCACCGGACTTGCGAAATCGCGGCCATAGAATGGTTCCAGCATGGAAGAAGGCCATTCAGCCCCCACCCTTTCCTCGTAGCCCTGCAATTTTTTTTCTTTCAGGTACTTATCGACCTCCTTTTTGAAAGCCGTGATTGAATCTGCCTCCACCACCCTCGCAGGCAGTGCATTCCAGATCCTAACCTCTCGCTGAGTAAAAAAGTTTTTTCTTACGTCACCTTTGGTTCTTTTGCCAATCACCTTAAATCTATGTCCTTTGGTTCTTGACCCTTCAGCCAATGGGAACAGTTTCTCTCTATCTGCTCTGTCATGATTTTGAACACCTCTATCAAATCTCCTCTCAATCTTCTCTGCTCCAAGGAGAACAATCCCAGCTTCTCCAGTCTATCCACGCAACTGAAGTCCCTCATCCCTGGAATCATTCTTGTACAACTTTTCTGGACCCTCTCCAAGGAGTGGTCTACAGGCCCCCAAACAGTAGGCACACTGTAGGACAGAGAATAAATAAAGAAATAATAGAGGCTTGTAAGAAAGGTACAGCTATAATCATGGGAGATTTTAATCTTCATATTGATTGGAAAAAGAAAATTGGCAAAGGTAGATGTGAGGAAGAGTTCTTAGAGTGTATACGGGATGGTTTCTTGGAACAATATGTTGTGGAACCAACCAGGGAGAAGATTATTTTAGATCTGGTAATGTGTAACGAGGCTGGATTAATTAATGATCTCGAAGTGAAGGATCCTCTTGGGAAGAGTGATCATAGCATGATAGAATTTCAAATTCAGTTTGAGGGTGAGAAAGCTAGGTCTCAAACTAGTGTCCTGAACTTAAACAAAGGTAATTACAAAGGTATGAAGGCAGACTTGGTTAAAGTGGACTGGGAAAATACATTACAGGGTAAGACTGTAGAAAAGCAGTGGCAAACATTTAAGGAGATATTTCATAACTCTCAGCAAAGATATATTCCAGTGAGAAAGAAAGACTCTAAGAGAAGGATGAACCATCCGTGGCTAACTAAGGAAGTAAAGGATGGTATCAAATTGAAAACAAAAGCATACACTGTTGCGAAGAATAGTGGAAGGCCAGAGGATTGGGACATTTTTAAAAAGCAGCAAAGGACGACTAAAAAAATGATAAAGAGAGAGAAGATAGCTTATGAGAGTAAGCTAGCAAGAAATATAAAAACAGACAGTAAGAGCTTCTACAGGTATATAAAAAGGAAGAGAGTAGCTAAAGTAAACGTTGGTCCCCTTGTGAAGGAATAAGCCATATAACTATTTAGAAAAATACACTATCTTATGAAAGAATTCTGGCCTTTATTGAAACAGGACAAGTTGTTGACCCTGAATAAATAACCTTAATGAAACAGAAGGTGCATGGCTCCAAGAGGCTGACTTTTGGGAACAAAAACAATGGTCCACCCTGGATAAGGTGTTTTAATTTAAACTTCGTAAAGATGGCACATAAGATAAGGAACATCTGCCCGTGTAAAGATGACATAAAATAATGGATACCTGCCCTTCACACCGTTTTATATGGCGAACCCAGAACACCTGGAGATGAGACAAGATTCTGGAATATTACAAGCTGATGTAACAAGGGTACTACAGTAATCATGGGTGACTTTAATCTACATATAGACTGGCCAAACCAAATTAGCAATAATACTGTGGAGGATGAATACCTGGAGTGTGTACGAGATGGTTTTTTAGACCAGTACGTTGAGGAGTCAACTAGGGAACAGGCTATTCTAGATTGGGTATTGTGCAATGAGAAGGGGTTAATTAATAATCTTGTTGTGCGGGGTCCTTTAGGGAAGAGTGACTATAACATGATAGAATTCTTCATTAAAATGGAAAGTGAAGAAGTCCAATCCGAAACTAGGGTCCTAAATCTAAACAAAGGAAACTATGATGGTATGAGGAATGAGTTGGCTATGATAGATTGGGGAGCTCCATTAAAAGGCATGACGGTGGATAGGCAATGGCTAACATTTAAGGAACGAATGCATGAATTGCAACAGTTATACATTCATTTCTGGCGCAAAAACACAAAAGGAAAAGTGGCCCAACCATGGCTAACAAAAGAAATTAAGGATAGTATTAGATCCAAAGAGGAGTCATATAAAGTTGCCAGAAAAAGTAGCAAGCCTGAGGATTGGGAGCAGTTTAGAGTTCAGCAAAAAAGGACCAAGAGATTGATTAAGAGGGGAAAAATAGAGTATGAGAGTAAACTTGCAAGGAACATAAAAGTGGATTGTAAAAGATTCTACAAGTACGTAAAAAGGAAAAGATTAGTGAAGACAAATGTAGGTCCCTTACAGTCAGAAACGGGAAAATTTATAATGGGGAACAAGGAAATGGCAGCGCAATTAAACAAATACTTTGGTTCTGTCTTCACGGAAGAGGACACAAATAACTTCCCAGAAATGCTAGGGAACCAAAGGTCTAGTGAGAAGGAGGAATTAAAGGAAATTAGTATTAGTAAAAAAATGGTGCTGGAAAAATTAATGGGACTGAAAGCTGATAAATCCCCAGGGCCTGATAATCTGCATCCCAGAGTACTAAAAGAAGTAGCCATGGAAATATTGGATGCATTGGTTGTCATCTTCCAAAATTCTATAGATTATGGAACAGTTCCTGCAGATTGGAGGGTGGCAAATGTAACCCCACTATTTAAAAAAGGAGGGAGAGAGAAAACAGGGAACTACAGACTGGTTAGCCTAACATCAGTAGTAGGGAAAATGCTAGAGTCTATTATAAAGAATGTGATAACAGGACACTTAGAAAATATCAACGGGATTAGACAAAGTCAACATGGATTTATGAAAGGGAAATCGTGTTTGAAAAACCTACTGGAGTTTTTTGAGGATGTAACTGGTAGAATAGATAAGGGAGAACCAGTGGATGTGGTGTATTTGGATTTTCAGAAGGCCTTTGATAAAGTCCCACATAAGAGGTTAGTGTGGAAAATTAAAGCACATGGGGTTGGGGGTAATATACTGGCATGGTTTGAAAATTGGTTAACAGACAGGAAACAGAGAGTAGGAATAAATGGGTCTTTTTCGGGGTGGCAGGCGGTGACTAGTGGGGTACCGCAGGGATCAGTGCTTGGGCCCCAGCTATTCACAATACACATCAATGACATGGATGAGAGAACCAAATGTAATATTTCCAAGTTTGCCGATGACACTAAACTAGGTGGGATTGTGAGTTATGAGGAGGATGCAAAGAGGCTTCAAGGCGATTTAGACAAGTTGAGTGAGTGGGCAAATACATGGCAGATGCAGTATAACGTGGATAAATGTGAAGTTATCAACTTCGGTAGGAAAAACAGAAAGGTAGAGTATTATTTAAATGGTGATAGATTGGGAAATGCTGAAGTACAAAGGGACCTGGGTGTCCTTGTGCACCAGTCACTGAAAGCAAACATGCAGGTGCAGCAAGCAGTTAGGAAGGCAAATGGTATGTTGGCCTTCAGTGCAAGACGATTTGAGTACAGGAGCAAGGATGTCTTACTACAGTTGTACAGGGCCTTGGTGAGACCACACCTGGAGTACTGTGTGCAGTTTTGGTCTCCTTACCTAAGAAAGGATATACTTGCCACAGAGGGACTGCAGCAAAGGTTCACCAGACTGATTCCTGGGATGGCAGGACTGTTGTATGAGGAGAGATTGGGTCGACTAGGCCTGTGTTCACTAGAGTTTAGAAGAATGAAAGGGGATCTCAAACGTATAAAATTCTGACAGGGCTAGACAGACTGGATGCAGGGAGGATGTTCCCCCTGACTGGGAGGTCTAGAACGAGGGGTCACAGTCTCAGGATACGGGGTAGGATATTTAGGACTGAGATGAGGAGAAATGGTGAACCTGTGGAATTCTCTACCACAGAAGGCTGTGGAGGCCAAGTCACTGAATATATTTAAGAAGGAGATAGATAGATTTCTAGACACAAAAGGCATCAAGGGGTATGGGGAGAGAGCGGGAATATGGTATTGAGATAGAGGATCAGCCATGATCATATTGAATGGCGGAGCAGGCTCAAAGGGCCAAATGGCCTACTCCTGCTCCTATTTTTCTATGTTTTTATGTTTCTATGTAGCAGTAAAGAATTGCAGAGGTCAGCAGAAAGATGAATAGGGATAATTAACTTGCATCAGCAGAAACTTTAAAGGAAATACAACTGAAAAAGGATATAAATATTGAAGTCTCAAATGAGATAGCAGACTCGCTTTAATCGGGCAAAGTGATTCTCGACTACAAAGGTGGCACTGTGGTCTTCCACTCTTTGTACTTCGGGGATCAAAGGTATTTGATATTGATGGATATCCTGTATAGAAAATTTTAAGAACTGTAATACTGTAGCGAAGTTAAGATTTAAAAGTAAGATTCTCTGTTAAAAATAAGATCGTATTTTTTCTCTTTTTAGAACTGTTAACATTGCGATTTACTGATTCACCAACTGTAAATTGCATGTCGGTTCTTTAATAAATCTCGATATATTTTTAGAATTGTCTCACATAAGACTTCTGTATCAATAACTTGCAAACTCAATCTCTGTACACTCTTTGGTGAAGAGTTACATTTCTGAGGGGAGTTCCCCGGACCCTCATAATACCCGGGACGTTACAGTCTGGCTAAACTTATTAAAAGCGCTATCTGGAGGATGGTAACCTTCTCGGGTTGTTCCTTTCCTTTAGGGAGAGATAGCCCGGACCTTTAGATCCAGTTAAGCGTCTTTAGGATTCGGCTACCTCAAACTTTAGTTGAAAGTGAACATCTGAGAAATACGCCTGATCCAGGATAGCCCCAAAGGGGCTAGGACTAGTAAATATTCCTTCACCCTAGAGGATGAGTCTGGGGAATTAATAATGGGAAATAGGGAAATGGTGGAGACCTTGAACAAATATTTTGTATCGGTTTTCACGGTAGAAGACACTAAAAGCATCCCAATAATGGATAATCAAGGGGCTATTGGGGTGGGGGGGGAACTTAAAACAATCACTATCACTAGAGAGAAAGCACTAGGCAAACTAATGGGACTAAAGGTGGACGAGTCCACTGGACCCAATAGCGTGCATCCTAGAGTCTTAAAAGAGGTGGCTGCAGAGATAGTGGATGCATTGGTTGTAATCAACAAAATTCCCTGGATTCTGGAGAGGTCCCAGCGGACTTGAAAACTGCAAATGTAATGCCCCTATTTAAGAAAGGAGGGAGACAGAAAGCAGGCAACTATTGACCAGTTAGCCTAACATCTGTCATTGGAAAAATGCTGGAGTCCATCATTAAGGAAGTGATAGCAGGACATTTAGAAAATCATAATATAGTCAAGCAGAGTTAGCATGGTTTTATGAAAGGGAAATCATGTTTAATAAATTTGCTGGAGTTCTTTGAGGATGTAACGAGCAGGGTGGATAAAGGGGAACCAGTAGATGTCGTGTATTTGGATTTCCAGAAGGCATTCGATAAGGTGCCACATAAAAGGTTACTACACAAGATAAGAGCTCACGGGGTTGGGGGTAATATATTAGCATGGATAGAGGATTGGCTAACTAACAGAAAACAAAGAGTCAGGATAAATGGGTAATTTTCAGGTTGGCAAACTGTAACTAGTGGGGTGCTGCAGGGATCAGTGCTGGGGCCTCAACTACTTACAATCTACATTAATGACTTGGATGAAGGGACTGAGTGTAATGTAGTCAAATTTGCTGATGATACAAAGATAGGTGGAAAAGCAAATTGTGTGGAGGATGCAAAGAATCTCCAAAGGGATATAGATAGGCTAAGTGAGTGGGCAAAAATCTGGCAGATGGAGTTTAATGTAGGAAAATGTGAGGTTATCCACTTTGGTAGGAAAATAAAAAAACAAATTATTAATTAAATGGGGAGAGATTACAGAATGCTGAGGTACAGAGGGATCTGGGGGTCCTTGTACATGAATCACAAAAAGTTAGCATGCAGGTACAGCAAGTAATTAGGAAGGCAAATGGAGTGTTGGCCTTTATTGCAAAGGGAATGGAGTATAAAAGTAGGGAAGTCCTGTTACAACTGTACTGCGTACGGTTTTGGTCTCCTTATTTAAGGAAGGATATACTTGCATTGGAGGCAGTTCAGAGAAGGTTCACAAGGTTGATTCCGGAGATGAAGGGGTTGTCTTATGAAGAAAGGTTGAGCAGGTTGGACCTATACTCATTGGAGTTTAGAAGAATGAGAGGGGATCTTATTGAAACATATCAGATTCTGAAGGGGCTTGACAGGGTAGATGCAGAGAGGATGTTTCCCCTTGTGGGGGAATCTAGAACTAGGGGGCATAGTTTCAGAATAAGGGGGCACCCATTTAAATGGGAAATGAGGAGGAATTTCTTCTCTCAGAGGGTTGTGAATCTTTGGAATTCTCTTCCCCAGAGAGCTGTGGAGGCTGGGTCATTGAATATATTTAAGGTGGAGAGAGACAGATTTTTGAACGATAAGGGAGTCAAGGGTTATGGGAAGTGGGCAGGGAAGTGGAGTTGAGGCCAAGATCAGATCAGCCATGATCTTATTGAATGGCGGAGCAGGCTCGAGAGGCCAAATGACCTACTCCTGCTCCTACGTCTTATGTTCTTATGGAAGACTGTTTGTGCAGGGCCAGATTTAAAGTTATCTATATTAGTTCACTGGATGTGGGCGTCGCTGGCAAGGCCAGCATTTATTGCCCATCTCTAATTGCCCTTGAGAAGGTGGTGATGAGCCGCCTTCTGAACCACTGCAGCCTTGGTGCGGAGGTGGTGGGGGGGGGACGGGGCGTGTAGCGGATTGCCATCACAAACTTTCCATTAGCGCGCTCTCCACTGCGTGTTTAACTTAATTAGATCAATTGACTGAGTCATGCGGGCTTCCCGGCCAATTAACTGGAGCGGGCCTGATGACGTCACGGATGACTCACTTTCAGCTCGCCTATTTAAAGGAGCCTTGCACACATCAGAGGTGAAGGTTGTTGTAGGAGGTTCTGAGGTGGTTGTGAGAGGGGCCTGTCGCTGTTCCATCCAATACTTTGACTGCGAGGGAGCAAGGGTTTATAGGCAGCGATGCAGTCTCAGCGCCAGAAGGCTGCGCCCAGGTTTTCAGATTCCTCCCTGGACATCTTGCTCCAGGGAGTGAGAGCACGGAAGGAGGTCCTGTTCCCTGGTGCCGGCAGGAAAAGGCCAGCCAGTGAAACAAAGAGGGCGTGGCTGGAGATCGCCCACAAAGCGAGCAGCAGGGCTGTTGTGAGCCGTTCCTGGACGCAGTGTAGGAAGTGATTTAATGACCTCACGAGGTCAGGAAAGGTGAGTGCAATGCCACACTCAGCTACTTCCTGATGTGCGTGTCACCCCAACCCATCACTCTGCCTTCCCAAGCCTACTCCTGCACGTCACTCATCACACCAACCTACCGTGCACCCATCCCTCACTGTCTATGCCCCTACTCACATCCCCATCTGACTATCCACCACTGACACTCGCCCTCAGCCTAATGCAATCCTACAAAGTAGCGCCACAGAAGGAGGCCATTTGGCAATGTCTTGCCACTCCCTCATAGTCACCCTCTACAGATGTAGTCCATCCATTCCTTACACCCATTCCGTCATTCTCACTCAAGGTTCTCTTCTTTCTCTCCTTGCAGAAGAGAGCGCAGAACAGGGAGAGACAGAGAGCCGGAGGTAGCCCTCCAATTTACAATACATTGACGCCAGCGCAGGAGGAGGCGCTGAAATTAAGCAGAATGGCTAAACTGCTGGCGGTGGGAGATGAAAGAGGGGGACCTCCCAATAAACTGGTGACAGAATTAAATATCATACAGCCACATGGCATACAATAGTCACTCCTGGTGACCTGATGTCAACAGCCAGTGAAATATCATGATGTGCATAATTATAACGTTACACATTCTTATCAGAAGTGTTCTAATTCATGTCTTTACTCCCCCACAGGTCCATCAAGTGCCCCCCCTCCCCCCACTGTCCAGCTGGAGGAGGAAGACGATTCCTCAGCGGAAGCTCCAGTCTCTGAGGGTGCACCGTCACCAGACCCACGCGCACCCAGCACCAGCGCACTTCTGTGGGTCCTGCGAGACATAGAGTAGTGTTGTCAGCTAGTGTCTCACACATCATAAGTGAGCAAGAGCAGATGGTGGAGCCAGGGACAGCAGTGGAGAGTCCTCGCCGGAGGGCGTAGGATACTCCAAGCTCTGCTCAGCTGGATGCGGATGCTGAACCTTGGGGGCCGTCGACAAAGAGATTGATCTTGGAGGAGCAGCAACAAATGCGCGAGGCTCTGGGAGCTTTTCCAGCCGTGATGTGCGCGATTGTAGAGAGAATGGAGGAGTCCACCTCCAACATGAGCAGCTGATGGCGACGATGTGATCTTCCATGGAAAAGATGGCCACCTGCATGGAGCAGCTAAGGCACCAGTCAAAGGAGTCCATGCTTGCTGTGAACAACAGCTTGCAGACTCTGATTGATCTCATCTCTAGGAGGGATACCAATGCAGACTTGGGCGTTCATTGCCCCACTGATGTGCAGCAAGGTGCTCTCCAGCTCCTTGCTAGCAGGAAAGTGCGGGTGACCCATGAGAGGGTTGATGGTGAGAGGACATATGGAAGAGGGGGCTCTGCTCAAAGCGCTCCCACTTCTCCCCCGTTGCCTCCCCCTCAGTCAGAGCCCCACATGCTGCCTCGGATCCTGATGGCCGAGTCTGCCCCTGTAGAGTTACAGGAGGAGCAGTCTTTGGCGGGGCCCTCACAGGCTCCAAAGCCCAGAGGACGTACGTTAAAAGTGTCTAAGCAGTCAGAGCAGGGAAGTGAGCAGCCTGCCTCTACCTCTGCTGAATCCACAGGGGGTGCATCTCGTAGAAGCACTCGGAAAAGATAAATTACATAATCGTAGATGCACAAGGGTATGCACATGGGTGTTTGCCAAAATGTTAGTGTTACGGTTCAGTTCTATTTATGACCCACATAAATTTATTTCTTTGCACCACTTTCCCATCTGTCCATTTCTGCCTGCTACCTGGGAAGTGGCCTTGTCACTTGAAGTGAATGGTGAGACATTATTTAACCTCGAGCAATAGGGGTATGTGTGACAGGAATGGTTTGGTCATTTTAGGACTGCTTTGTGGCGTTGTTGAGGGCGGGGGGGGTGGGGGGGGAAGTTGGTACAGCTTCTGGGAGCCAGATGGGTGCACTGGTGGAAGTTAACTAAAGCCAAGTTTGCGCTTGGCTTCCGCTTGCTCCCGGCGAAGAGACTCGAGGTGTTCGCCGCCTTCCCGGATGCTTCTCCTCCACTTTGTGCGGTCTTGGGCCAGGGATTCCCAGGTGTCGGTGGGGATGTTGCACTTTTTCAAGGAGGCTTTGAAGGTGTCCTTGAAGCGTTTCCTCTGCCCACCTGGGGCTCTCTTGCCGTGTCGGAGCTCCGAGTAGAGCGCTTGTTTTGGGAGTCTCGTATCGGGCATGTGGACAATGTGACCCGTCCATCGGAGCTGATCGAGCGTGGTCAAAGCTTCGATGCTGGGGATGTTGGCCTGAGCGAGAACACTGACGTTGGTGCGCCTATCCTGTCAATGGATTTGCAGGATCTTGCAGAGGCAGCGTTGGTGGTACCTCTCCAGTGCTTTGAGGTGCCTGCTGTAAATGGTCCAGGACTCTGAAGCATACAGGAGGGTGTGTATCACTACTGCTCTGTAGACCATGAGCTTAGTGCCGGGTTTGAGGTCCTGATCTTCAAACACTCTCTTCCTCAGGCGACTGAAGGCTGCACTGGCACACTGAAGGTGGTGTTGGACTTTGTCATCGTGTCTGACTTGTGAAACACGGCATCGGTCACCTGGGTGATGCATTCGTGGGCGGCTGACTGCGAGATCCTGCAAATGTCTGCTGCAGATCCCTGGAAGGAGCCTGAGGTGAAGAAATTGAGCCGGTGGTGACTTTGACAGCCACTGGTAAGGTGTGTCCAGCAGGTCCTCTGGGCAGCAGGTCTTCTTCCAACAAGCTACAAATGTCTGCCACAACCTAGTGTGATAGTCTGAGCCTCCTGAAGCACTGCTGTTCAGTCATGTTCAGGAAGCTCATCCTCTGCCTGTATACCCTGTGTTGGGGGTATCGCCCCCGGCAAGGTGCATCCCTGTGCTGATCCCCTCCTGTGGAGCATCAGGGCAGTGAGGCAAAGGCTGCTGCTGCTGTTGGTGTGGCTGGTGTTGTTGGTGCTGGGACTCATCTTGGTCTGAATCTAAGGTCCAAGGTGAAACAGCATAAGTGGCACCCATGCTGATCTGATAGATGCCAGGTAAAGTGGAGATCAGAGGCACAATCCTCCAATGTAGTGAGAGTGGCTTCCGAGGTTGCAGAAATCACCTGCAAACTCCTGAAAGCAAAATCTCTGCACGAAATGGTGTCAGCAAGAGCCTTTCCCTTAGCCAAGGAAGCAGGTGTAAGGTGCAGTGTTCCCTGCAAGGTGCGCGGCCGCTCCAAGGAACCTGCGCAGCCGGCTTGCCGGCATTTCAACATAAACACAGCGCATGTGCGGTATTTTGAATGGCCCACGCAGCCACTTAAAGGGGCCACGCAGGGCCAAAAAAAATGAGAGGCAACACGGTGGCATAGTGGTTAGCACTGGTGCCTCACAGCGCCAGAGACCCAGGTTCGAATCTGACCTCGGGTGACTGTCTGTGTGGAGTTTGCACATTCTCCCCGTGTCTGCGTGGGTTTCCTCCGGGTGCTCCGGTTTCCTCCCACAGTCCAAAAATGTGTGGGTTAGGTTGATTTGGCTATGATAAATTGACCCTTAGTGTTAGGGGGGATTAAATATGTGGGGTTATGGGGATAGGATGGGATATGTTAGGGGGAATTAAATACGTGGGGTTACGGGGGTAGGGTGGGATATGTGTACTGTGGGGATTAAAGCAGGGACTGGATTTGGATGATCAGCCATGATCGTATTGAATGGCGGAGCAGGCTCGACGGGCCGAATGGCCTACTCCTGCTCCTAGATTCTATGTTTCTATAGATAAGGTGTGAGTATTTATGTGCTTTTTCCAGCTGTCACTTAATGAACTCGCACAATGGCCGCTGAGCTCCCGCCTCCCCTTCACAGGCAAGGTTCAGGAAGTCCGTGAATCCCGTGCACAAGCAGTGAAAGATGAAACCTCAGATTAAAAAGCCTCTTAAGGGTCTGTCAGCAAGCTGTTAAATACCTCAATGAGGTCGCCCCCCCCCCCCCCCCCCCTCCGCCCCCCTCCCAAGTGGCACACTGGGAAACGCGCCCCAGCTAAAAGCGGAGGTCGGCGGGATGAAGGCGGGTTCCTGAGGCTCTTTCAGCGTCTTTTCAGCGCTTTTAACAGCCGACCTGCTCGAGAACCCGCACTCTCTTCAATGTCAAGATTTCGGCCCTTGCCTCTTCTTGGTGCCTACAATTCGGTCTGCTCTCAATACCAAACACCTACCTTTTCTCAGAGCTCTCCTCCTGGTGCTGGAGACAAGCCTGGTGTTTATGCAGGACCTGTGCATGGCAGTTGTGCAGCAAATGGGCGCGGTTGTCTATTTCCACCTGAATGTGTCCTGGATTCTGTGGCCTTGAACTGGCGTGTATTAAGATCCCATACCACATGCTACAGCTTTGCTCCCATCTGGTGGCTGCTTCAAGTATGAGCCTTTCACAGTCCAATTGCAGATGCTAATACTTTTCATTCCATCTGTCTTCTATTTGAGCAGCTTACAGTTTGCTGCCTCAGGACTGTGGTTGCGAGCAGTCCATGGGTGTCAAAAACCCTCTGAAAGTCTTCATGTGCCAGCCTACATAGTGAGGTGTCAATTAGCTGTTCCAAAAGTGCGGACCATCAGACCCTAACCCATTCTGATTCCCACCTGATGCCCACATTCACACATTTTATGCAGGAGCCGCTAGCTAGCAATCAGGAGTGGAGGTCTTGGCTGACTTTTCAGCTCCCTGACCCAGAGGTACTGAGTCCCCACCGCTTGTAGCGGGTGCGTTGGAGTTAACGCGATTTGCTCGCTATAAGCGTTGGATGGGTACAGGTTGTAGGTATGAAACATCAGCCTCAGATGCCCTACAGAGGATACGGAGTGTAAACCGTTGTTTGGGTTTTGTACACACGGGCGGGGTTTCTAAATGATTAAACCACTAAAACAGTACAGGAGAGGCCCACTGTCAGATCCAGGATACTGGCATCCGCGGCCCCCACGCCGGCTTTATTTCTTCAACGGGCAAGACTAGGCTACCTGCGGCTTAACATGAAGCTCGGGTTTCCGCCTGTACCTGTTAAATATCTCTCACACTATTAAATGAAAGCAGCCCCGAGTTTCAGTATTTGGATCAATCACATCCCGATACTGACTGGGGATTTTTGAATGAACGGCAGCCATGTCTCAATATGTAATTTTAGAAAATGTCAAAAGGGCTTCTTTGCTGTGATATAAGAAGGAAGAGGATGTTTGTTACTACACCGGTAAGTACAGGCGATTGAACCGCCTGAAATAGCTGGCGCACTTAATACCTTATAAGCGGCACCTTTAAAATTGACTCCTATGGTACTGGAAATGGTCAGTGCCATTTGCCAGATATAGGCGGCTGCCATGATAAGCGTGAACGGTGTAAGTGGTGGGGTCTGTATTCCAGCTGTTGCTCTGCCTGATCTCAGTTCAGTCACCGCAGAGCAGAGATCAAATCCGGGGTCCCTGGTCTATGTGACTCAGTGCCATACCGAGCCGTGCATTTACCCGCTGGACCTTCAGGGGACCTTGCTTATCAAACATTTTTAATTTTGTTGAAGCACAACATTTGGCAAAACTTCAAGCCATGTGTTGGCGAAGCTCAGAGTCAAAAACCCAAGAAAATCTGGATTAGGTTTGTGGCATTTCAACACATATTTGCCAGCACTGTTAGTGCGTTCTTCTAAATACGCATAGTTAGGAAAAGGTTGAGTGTCACAAGGGCTGCAGTGTAAAGGACTGAACAATTTACAGAAATAAAATCATTCGGAAAATCTCCTTTTTTTCTAGGAGATATTTCAAATTGAAGTTTTTCTTTCTTCCTGCCAATCCAGAGATTTTCCATTTCAAATCTCTATAAGTGACATAAATTGCCATTCTTTCTGGTCTTAGTTGGTGCTTCAGAGACATCTGAGCCAGGCATTTGTAGGACTTGCCAGCTACTGTTGTGCCTCTGGGCTGATCCTGAAGCTTCCAGGCTTGAGCAGCACCTGGTTTGAATCCAGGACCAGACAGAATGCTGGCCTGTGATCACTTGTTGACAAGTTGCACAACTGACAGCAGCTGAATGGCTCCCAGTTAAGTCTGGAGAGTTGAAATGGTGACATGTACTTACCAAGATGCCAGGAATATTTACACTAAGTGCCACCCTCTACGCTCAACACCTTTCCCCTGCAGTTATATAACTACAAGGTTTTATTGTTGTCGTGATTCATGTGGTGATTCTGCCACAGAGAGGGACAGTATGGGATTGGTTCCATGACTGCTCAAATGGTGACTGTAACTGGGCCATTGCAGGAAGGTGCCAGGAAATGGGAGCACTACAAGTGGCCGCAATGCTTTAGCGTAACGAGGGGGAAATCACCTGAGCCACACTCCTCTGATCACCATCGAGTGACCTCCCTCCCTCCTGGAAAATGCACATTTGCTCATGTCGGTTGAGAGTAGGATTGGACTTGGCTGTGACGTCCTCCATTTTCAAACTGCCTCGACCTATATGAAGAAAAATGATTGAGGTGATGAACCAGAGGGCTTGAAGAGTCAGCGACTCAAGAGAAGAGCGCAGGAAAAAAGCGAAATGGAGTTCCTGACCAGACCTGACCTGTATTGTTGGAGGAGGTACTGACTGGTACTGAATGGAGGTAGGGTTTCCTACGGAGAGAAAGAGGAAACTAAGTGCGTAAACCTGGACTTCCACCAAACACCTTCTAAACGGGAATGATAGCATAGTGGTTATGTTACTGGACTAGTAATCCAGAGGCCTGGGCTAACGATTTAGGGACGTGAATTAATTTTTTTTTTAAAAACGGGTATAGGCAAAGACCTGAGAATAGGGATACAACAACTGGAAAAAGATTCTTACATAGATACATAGAAGATAGGAGCAGGAGTAGGCCATCCGGCCCTTCGAGCCTGCTCCGCCATTTAATGAGATCATGGCTGATCCTCCAATTCAGTATCCCGTCCCCGCCTTCTCTCCGTAACCCTTAACCCCTTTTGCCTGTAGAAATATATCTAATTCCCTCTTAAATATATTTAATGAGCTGGCGTACACTGCCCTCTGTGGCAATGAGTTCCACAGGTTCACCACCCTCTGAGTGAAGAAATTCCCCCTCATTTCTGTCCTAAATGGTTTAGCCCTTATCCTTAAATTATGTCCTCTAGTTCTGTTCTCACCCGCCAAGGGAAACATTCCTTCTGCATCTAGTCTGTCTAGACCTGTCAGAATTTTATACACTTCTATGAGGTCCCCTCTCAATCTTCTAAACTCCAGTGTGTACATCCCTAAACTACATAGTCTCTCCTCATAGGTCAATCCCGCCATTCCTGGTATCAGCCTGGTGAATCGCCGCTGCACCCCCTCCATGGCAAGAACATCTTTCCTCAGATGAGGCGACCAAAACTGTACACAGTACTCGAGGTGTGGTCTCACCAGTGCCCTGTACAGCTGCAGCAAGGTATCCCTGTTCCTGTATTCCAACCCTTTTGCTATGAAGGCCAGCATACCGTTTGCCTTCTTGATCGCCTGTTGCACCTGCATGCTCGCCTTCAGTGACTGGTGTACAAGAACACCCAGGTCTCTCTGTACTTCCCCCTCTCCCAATTTATTGCCATTTAAATAATAATTTGCCCTCCCGTTCCTGCACCCAAGGTGGATAACTTCGCACTTGTCCACATTATAGTGCATCTGCCATTTATCCGCCCAATCACCCAGTCTGTCCAAATCGCTCTGGAGCTTCCTGGTCTCCTCCTCTGAGCCCACCCCCCCTCCTAGTTTAGTGTCGTCTGCAAATTTGGAAATGCTGCATCCGACTCCCTGATCCAGGTCATTAATGTAAATTGTGAACAGCTGGGGACCCAGGACAGATCCCTGTGGTACCCCACTTGTTACTGCCTGCCATTCAGAAAATGAGCCGTTTATTCCAACTCTCTGTTTTCTATCTGACAGCCAGTTCTCTATCCACGTCAATACTTTCCCCTTTATCCCATGAGCTTCAATTTTCCATGCTAATCTTTTATGTGGGACCTTGTCGAAGGCCTTTTGGAAGTCCAGGTACACCACATCTACTGGCTCTCCCCCATCTATTTTACCAGTTACTCCCTCAAAAAATTCCAATAGATTAGTCAAGCACGATTTACCCTTTGTAAATCCATGTTGACTCTGTCCTATCCTGTCCCCATTTGCTAAGTGCTCCGCTATTTCATCCTTAATGATGGACTCCAGCATTTTGCCCACAACTGATGTAAGGCTTACAGGTCTGTAATTACCTGCTTTTTCCCTACCCCCCTTTTTGAATAGTGGGGTAACGTTAGCTACCCTCCAATCCATGGGCACTGTTCCCGAGTCTATTGGGCATTTTTGCGCCCAGAGCGAAGCGGAATATCTTGACGGGGACTTTGACTTCCGATGGTTCTTTCATTTATGTCACAGTATTGTGCTTTTG
Organism: Squalus acanthias; assembly: GCA_030390025.1. Lineage (NCBI taxonomy): Eukaryota > Metazoa > Chordata > Chondrichthyes > Squaliformes > Squalidae > Squalus > Squalus acanthias. The sequence continues at coordinate 17,919,238 of CM059432.1, read as the reverse complement.
AGTTATGGGTGGAACTCTTCAACTTCCATTTGAAACAATGCTGAAGTCAGCAGGGCGGTTGTGTCTGCCGCCCGAAGCCTGTGTTGAGAGGCCCAAAAAACATTTTCCAAGTTTGGCCAACGAGCTGCAACAACAACTTGTATAGCGCCATTAACGTAGTAAAACATCCCAAGGTGTTTCACAAGAGTGTTATCAGACAAAATTTGACAGCAAGCCACATAAGGAGATATTAGAAAAGCTTGGTCAAAGTGGTAGGTTTTAAGGAATGTCTTAATGGAGGAGAGCGAGGTAGAGACGCGGAGAGGTTTAGGGAGGGTATTCCAGAGATTGGGGCCTAGGCAGCTGAAGGCACGGCCGCCAATGGTGGGGCGAAGGAGATCGAGGATGCACAAGAGGCCAGAATTGGAGAAGCGCAGAGATCTCGGAGGGTTGTAGGGCTGGAGAAGGTTTCAGAGAAAGTGAGAGGGTGAGGCCATGGAGGGATTTGAGTACAAGGATGTGAATTTTTAAATCGAGGCATTGCTGAACTGGGAACCAATTAAGGTCAGCGAGCACAGGGGTGATGGGTGAACAGGACTTGGTGCGAGTCAGGATACACTAAACATTAAACGGGCGCTCCACTGCAGATCACTGATTGTGAGAGGGCGATAAATCGGTCGAGTCCGACATTGAGCCGGTCAGCAGGGAGGGGGGGCTGATCCCGGAGTGGGTGGAGATCATGGGCCAGCAGCAGGCCACAATATTATATGGTGCTGGGAGGAGAATTCCTGTTCGTACCAGTCCATAAAAATAAAATACTAAAAATATTTGGGGCCTTTTTCTGGAGCAGCCACCAATGGCCCCTTTAAGTTTGTTAGGCCGCTTATCGCCTGGTACAAATTGGCAGAGGGCAGTTAAGAGTCAACCACATTGCTTTGGGTCTGGAGTTACCTGCCAGACCGGGTAAGGACGGCAGATTTGCTTCCCTAAAGGACATTAGTGAACCAGCAGGGTTTTTACGACACTCCGGTAGTTTCATGGTCACCATTACTGATACTAACTTTTTATTCCAGATTTATTTAATTAACTGAATTTAAATTCCCCAGCTGCCGTGGTGGGATTTGAACTCACGTCTCTGTCAGATTCAATTGTCAGATAGATCCCAGCCTTTGATGGGAATTCCAGCACAAATATAGTTCTTTTCCCAGTGAAAAATGAGCTGCAGATAAATGTGGTTCCTCTAGCAGAGCTAAGGATGAGGACAAAGAATTTGACCTTTTCTGTCCTACAGTGAGTGCTGTGACCGTAACAGCTGAAACCACAAGTATCTCCTGGACATGTCTATCTATGGCTTTATTGTTTCCATAAGAAGCTTATCAAGCTCGCAATATCTGTGACGGAAATGTTGATTGTTCAGCCAAAGTCTGCAGAGGAGAATGAGAAAGAGTCTTTTCTGCAAATGGAACAACGACAGATGATGAAGAAACAGACCAAATCACCATGTAAAATAAGGACGCAATCATGAACAGTTTCACAAGCTTAAACCTGTACTTAGATTTAATCAAATATTTTCTGAAGCCAAAATGTTTCAATATATTATTTGCCAATGCCTCATAACTTGGAGGCATCAGTTGCTAAGGTTAAGATTTTCATTCCAGCAAACAAAAACTCATAACTCAAGCTGTGACAATAGTGTTAGAATTGAATCATTCACAGAATGGAGATCGCACTGTTTTGGCACCATTGGATTCAATCTGGATTTTCCCAATCGGCTGTCAATTTATTGTAATTGAATACAACCAGTTATAGCCAGTTTCCTCCTACTCAGTGTAGAGGCAGTGTAAAACTGCGTGAGCATAAAGTTCAACTTCGGAGGAGGGGAGGAAACGGGAGGTAAGGGATCAGCCGCCCATTATACGCGCTGCCCGAATTTCCTCTCCTTTTCTATAATGGGCGGACGATGTGGTACCGTCCATTTTGAACCCCCGCTAAAGTCGATTTTTACCCAACCACAACAGCAGGTTACATTTATATAGGGCCTTTAATGTAGTAAAACATCCCAAGGTGCTTCACAGGAGCGTTATCGAACAAAATTTGACACCGAGCCACAGAAGAGGCGATTAGGACAAGTGACCAAAAGCTTGGTCAAAGAGGTTGGTTTTAAGGAGTGTCTTAAAGAAGGAGAGAGGTAGAGAAGTGGAGAGGTTTAGGGAGGGAATTCCAGAGCTTAGGGCCTCGGCAGCTGAAGGAACGGCCGACAATGGTGAGGCGATTAAAATTGGGGATGCGCAAGAAACCAGAATTGGAGGAGCGCAGATATCTCGGAGGGCTGTAGGGCTGGAGGAGATTACAGAGATAGGAAGGGGCGAGGGCATGGAGGAATTTGAAAACAAGGATGAGAATTTTAAAATTGAGGCATTGCCGGACCGGGAGCCAATGTAGGTCAGTGATGGGTGAACGGGACTTGGTGCGAGTTAGGATATGGGCAGCTGAGTTTTGGATGAACTCAAGTGTGTACTTGTAAGCAATTGTTTTAAGAAAGCTAGCATCCAGAGAAAAGTGCACGGAAGGAGTAAGAGCCCCACCCCCGAGTCTGATAAGTATAGATGAGCATTATTACATTGGACCAGATTTTGCTGTCAAAATAAAGACGAGGCTAATGGCGCTCGCCGTTATTTATGCGTAAATGGTACAGCAACTTCAGGCGAGGGGCAGATCCGTAGCTAAACTCAAAAATCCAAAAGTTGTTCCGCTGTTAGCTTCGCGAAAATGGCATCTCGCTGTCTGCCTCACTATTGAATGGCTGTATTTGTGCAGTAGATACAAACTAAGCTCGCCACAGAAAGCTAGAGCTGGTCTGAAATGACACAAGGAGCCTGTTTTGGAGCCATTTAAGGTCTGCACATATTTAGTTAAGACTGGATTCACACAAAGAGAGCTTTTTAGCTGTCAGAAATACTTATAACGACATCCTAAGTGTTAATTACCGTTAATCAACCTCTCTGGCACTGAACATGAACTATTACAAGTGTGGAGCCTCATTCCTTCAGGATTTAATTATTGGAGATTTTAAAACATGTAAAATTAAATTTGTTTTCACTTTTCCTTTCTGTCTCTTTTTTCTCTCTCACTCTTAATCCAATTGTTCTTTCCCTCTCTTTATTTCTCTTTCTGCACCTGATCTGGCATTGAATTCACCCACTCTAATTTACACTTCCTTCTCAGTCCTTGCGCTGTTAATTTCACAATCCTTCAATCTGATTGGTTAAGAAGATACACAGTTACTTTCCCTGTTCACTCAGGTCCCGGATGCCTGGTTTCCCTCGCTGTGACGTTATCAGCTCACACTTTCAGCAGCTTGCCACGCAAAAAATTGCAAAACCTAAACGGGCAAGGGCAAGTCTAACTAACGGCAGCCGCTGTAGTAAAATGTGGCCCATGGTGTTTTTGTTTATTCATTCTCGGGACATGGACATCACTAACAAGACCAGCATTTATTGCCCATCTCTAATTTCTGTCATAAGCACTGAAAATTACTGAAAAGAAGAAATGATTATGCAAGCACAGCCACCGTTAAACAACTGCAGCACCCAACTGGAAATGTGATGCAGGACTGGAAGACGGTTAAGTGAAGATGGGTTAATTATGGCTCTAGCACTGAGCCAAGCTGACAATGGCTGGAAATGAATGCGACCAGTTTGACCCTGCTCACTGATACTCAGTGTGGAACCTGTGCTGAGCTGCAAGTGTATTTATAAGCATCACTTTTAAGAAAGCTTACCATCCATATAAAGTGACACTGAAGGAAAGAACCCAGTGAGTCTGATGTATACTCATGAACCTCATTAGACAAGTCATCATCCCACTCCATGCTCTTCCCAGGCAGGTGAGTGCTCTCCTTTACTAAATTGCTAATGCCTGTTCTTGTTATCTGGTTCCTTTATATTAACTTGTTTGTGGCTGTGAAGAATCTTTTAACTTGGAGTTAAATGACTTTTACTTAATCTCCGGTTTTAGCTCTGATGGGCCAGAGTTGATGCCTTTCAATTCATTTGAATTTTTGTCAGCTATTTGTATTTGTATTGAAAGCTAAGTTCAGTGGCAGCACACTTACCTTTGAGTTGTGGGTTCAAGCCCCACTTACAACAACAGCAACAACAAGTTGTATTTACATAGCGCCTTTAATGTAGTAAAACGTCCCAAGGCGCTTCACAGGAGCCACATAAGGAGATATTAGGGCAGGTGACCAAAAGCTTGGCCAAAGAGGTAGGTTTTAAGGAGCGTCTTAAAGGAGGAAAGAGAGGTAGAGAGGCGGAGAGGTTTAGGCAGGGAATTCCAGAGCTTAAGGCCTAGGCAACAGAAGGCACGGCCATCAATGGTTGAGTGATTATAATCAGAGATGCTCAAGAGGGCAAAATTAGAGGAGCGCAGATATCACGGGGGGCGGGGGGGGGGAGGTTTGTGGGGCTGGAGGAGATTACAGAGATAGGGAGGGGCGAGGCTATGAAGGGTTTGAAAACAAGGATGAGAATTTTAAAATCGAGGCATTGCTTAACTGTGAGCCAATGTAGGTCAGCGAGCACAGGGGTGATGGGTGAATGGAACACGGTGCGAGTTAGGACACGAGCAGCAGAGTTTTGGATGAACTAAAGTTAACGGAGGGTAGAACGTAGGAGGCCGGCCAGGAGTGCATTGGAATAGTCAAGTCTAGAGGTAACAAAGGCGTGGATGAGGGTTTCAGCAGCAGATGAGCTGAGGCGGGGTGGAGTCGGACGATGTTACGGAGGTGGAAATAGGCGGCCTTAATAATGGTAAGGATATGTGGTCAGAAGCTCATTTTGGGGCCAAATATGACACCAAGGTTGCGAACAGTCTGGTTCAGCCTCAGACAGTTGCCGGGAAGAGGGATGGAGTTGGTGGAGTTGCAGCACATAATCTAGTCTGAGTACAGTTCTGAAGGAGTGCTGCATTGTCAGAGGTGCTGAGACATTAAACTGATGTACTGTCTGTCTGCTCAGATGGTCGTAAAAGATCTGATGGCACTATTTCAAGAAGAGCAGAGGAGTTTATCCTTCAGCCAACACCACCAAAACAGATAAACTGGTCATTTATCTGATTGCTGTTGGTAGGGCCTTGCTGTGAGTACACTTCAAACAATGCTTCAGAAAGTACCTCATTAGGATGTAAAAGGTGCTGGATAAATGCAAGTTCTTTCTTGCTTGTTTTTCTTCGTTCTATAGAAATACACGTTTGTTCTTCTTGAGCCAGCACCACATCTGACAATCGCTTTTTCTCTGTGGTTGTATTTCTCAATCCACGAACAAATTGCCACATAACATTCACAGCCATTGAAGGGAGGGAATTCTAGATTTCCACTACCTTTAGTGTGTAAAAGTGCTTCCTGATTTCACTCCTGAATGGCCTGGCTCTAATTCTAAGATTGTGCCCTCTTGTTCTGGATTCCCCTATCGGTGAAAATAGTTTCACTGTATCTACCTTATCAAATCCTTTTTTATCATTTTAAACACCTCAATTAGATCACCCTCAACCTTCTAAGCTCAAGGGAATACAAGCCAAGTTTATACAACCTCATTCTTTGACTCTTTAAACCCTGGTATCATTCTGGTGAATCTTCAAGGCCAATGTATCTCTGCTGAGGTGTCAAAACTGAACGCAGCAGTCCCAGATGGAGTCTAACCAAGGCTCTGTACAACTGAAGCATAACTTCCTCCCCTTTGTATTTCAACCCTCTTGAAATAAAGGCCAATATTCCATTAGCCATTTTTGATTACTTTTTGTACCTGTGCACTGGCTTTAGTAATTTCTATACATGGACACCCAAAATCCCTTTTCTCCTCCACAACTCCTAGGAAGGAAGAAAATAACCCAATTTGTCTTCCTTGGATTCAAAATGGATGTCCTCACATTTCTCCAGGATAAACTCCAATCTGTAATACTTTTTGTCCACTCATTTAATCTGCCTATGTCCCTTTGTGACTTCCTGCTCCCATCTACTCAACTTACTGTGCCTCCGAACTCAGTGCCATCTGCAATCTTTGGATATGCAACTTTCTATTCCTTCATCCAAGCCATTAATAAATACGGGCCGCACAGCCCGTTAAAGGGACCATGCACCCAAAAAGAAAATTGGGGGGGACATTGCTCCCACCCTCCACTGGTTTTGACAGCTATTTATATTTATTTTTTTCCCCCCATACAGCCTTTGAAAAGGCTGCCAACAATTTCTTGTCCCCACTTGCAGTCACCTGTCTTTAAGTAGCCGCATCTTTTAAATCCTTAATCTAAGGGCTGCTGGCATTTCTATTTACTTCATTCTCGGCGGTGGTCATCAATAGCAAAGCCGACATTTATTGCCCATCCCTAGTTTCCCTGAGAAGGTGGTGGTGGGCATTCTTCTTGAGCAGCTGGTAGCGGTTTGATGCAACTGAGAGAGACTTGCTAGTCCACTTCTAAAGGCACGTGAGAGTCAACCGCAAGTTGTAATGACGGGAGGTTTCTTTCCCCTCAGTGAAGCAGTAGTGTCTTTTTCGGCAATATGACAGCTTCATGGTCACTTTTACTGACACCAGCTGGATTATTAGCCCAGGCCTCTGGATCACTAACATAACCACTACACTACCGTACCCAGCCATGCCAGATATACAAACCCCATGCCTGGGGAGCTCACCTTGAATATTAAATGAGGGTTAATCCCCAAAGATCTGGCCAGGACAGCTGTTAAGGAAGCAGTAGCAGGGCATTTGGAAAATCATAATGCAGTCAGGCAGAGTCAGCATGGTTTTATGAAAGGGAAATCATGTTTAACAAATTTGCTGGAGTTCTTTGAGGATGTAATGAGCAGGGTGGACAAAGGTGAACCAGTAGATGTGGTGTATTTGGATTTCCAGAAGGCATTCGATAAGGTGCCACATAAAAGGTTACTGCGTAAGATAAGAGCTCACGGAATTGGGGGTAATATATTAGCTTGGATAGAGAATTGGCTAACTAACAGAAAGCAGAGAGTCGGGATGAATGGGTCATTTTCCGGCTGGCAAACGGTAACTAGTGGGGTGCCACAGGGATCGGTGCTGGGGCCTCAACTATTTACAATCTACATTAATGACTTGGATGAAGGGATCGAGTGTAATGTAGCCAAGTTTGCGGATGATACAAAGATGGGTGGGAAAGCAAGTTGTGCAGAGGACACAAAGAATCTGCAAAGGGATATAGACAGGCTAAGTGAGTGGGCAAACATTTGGCAGATGGAGTATAATATGGGAAAGTGCGAGGTTATACACTTTGGCAAGAAAAATAAAAAAGCAAATTATTATTTAAATGGAGAGAGATTACAAAATGCTACAGTTCAGAGGGACCTGGGGGTCCTTGTGCATGAAACACAAAAAGTTAGCATGCAGGTACAGCAAGTAATCAAAAAGGCAAATGGAATGTTGGCCTTTATTTCAAGGGGCTTGGAGTATAAAAACAGGGAAGTCCTGCTACAACTGTACAGGGTATTGGTGAGACCACACCTTGAGTACTGCGTACAGTTTTGGTTTCCTTATTTAAGGAAGGATATACTTGCATTGGAGGCAGTTCAGAGACGATTCACTCGGTTGATTCCAGAGATGAGGGGTTTGACTTATGAGGAAAGGTTGAGCAGGCTGGGCCTATACTCATTGGAATTTAGAAGAATGAGAGGTGATCTTATTGAAACATATAAGATACTGAGGGGGCTCGACAGGATAGATGCAGAGAGGATGTTTCCCCTCGTGGGGAAATCTAGAACGCGGGGACACAGTTTCAGAATAAAGGGTCGCCCTTTTAGAACTGAGATGAGGAGGAATTTATTCTCTCAGTGGGTCGTAAATCTGTGGAATTCTCTGCCCCAGAGAGCTGTGGAGGCTGGGTCATTAAATACATTTAAGGTGGAGATAGACAGATTTTTGCAAGATAAGGGAGTGAAGGGTTATGGGGAGCGGGCGGGGAAGTGGCTTTGAGTCCAAGATCAGCCATGATCTTATTGAATGGCGAAGCAGGCTCAAGGGGCCAAGTGGCCTAATCCTGCTCCTATTTCTTATGTTCTTATGTTTCGAACATGTGTAAGCACCAGCGCTGCAACTGGGACTGAAAAACCTTCCTTATTGATCCTTGTTAACCAATTCTTTGTCGCCAATATTTGGGGTTGCCCCAGCTACAAATAAAACTCAACATCACTATGATTTCTGAGCGTGTTATAAACTTTACTGAAAACAAGTGGAGGCGACATGTTAAAGAACAGAGAACAGACAGTTGATTCCTGTGTGCTGCTTACTGGAAACCTGACTTAACAGTTCTCAGAAAACTCGAGACAGTCAGGCTCCAATCGATAAATCACTTGGAGTTCCCAGGTGCTGCTTAATAGGGTTTCGCTATGCTTAGTTACCTTATCAGCATACTACACCACAGACTCTCATTGCTTGTGTCTCTTTCTTTTGTTCCCATTCTCTTTAATATCTAATTTTATAGTTGTATTTGTTTTCTTATTTATCTCGAATTGCTTTTAAAATATTCTTGTAAAGTGGAATTCTAGTACTTATGTGCAACGTGTCTTGCTCTTGGTCTATGACCTTTCTTTACTCTTAATTTTCCAAAACTTCTGAGACTCTGAATTCTTGTTAATCTCAGTGGTCTTGGCCTGGTGGCTGCCTTTACTACCAGGACAGTTTAGTTCCATTATGGTTCATTTCTAGTCTGCTCCTCACCAATGACAGGTCACAGCAAATCTTCCCTTTACTCTCATCTACATTTTAAATTGATAAACCAAGTTGCAGATTGAAGGTAGAGGGCACAATGCCTTCAGGAGAGTAGGAGAGGGAAAACAAAGAGAAGAAAATTTCGAGAAAAAAAGCTTTGTGCCATTTAATCGCTCTTTCCCGATGTACCTCATCTTCTCTCCTTTTCAATCTTGATACTTCCATTCTATTGGGAGATTCAAGTGACTGTTAATTTTGGCCCAGATTATCGTTTCCAAAAGCTTTTTTTTTATTCGTTCATGGGATGTGGGCATCGCTGGTAAGGCCAGCATTTATTGCCCAACCCTAATTGCCCTTGAGAAGGTGGTGGTGAGCCGCTTTCTTGAACCGCTGCAATCCATGAGGTAAAGGTACTCCCACAGTGCTGTTAGGTAGGGAGTTCCAGGATTTTGACCCAGCGATGATGAAGGAATGACGATATGCTTCCAAGTCAGGATGATGTGTGACTTGGAGGGGAACTTGGAGGTGGTGGTGTTCCCATGCGCCTGCTGCCCTTGTCCTTCTAGGTGGTAGAGGTCACGGGTTTGGGAGGTACTGCTGAAGAAGCCTTGGCAAGTTGCTGCAGTGCATCTTGTAGATGGTACACACTGCAGCCATGGTACGCTGGTGGTGGAGGGAGTGAATGTTTTAGGTGGTGGATGGGGTGCCAATTAAGCGAGCTACTTTGTCTTGGATGGTGTTGAGCTGCTTGAGTGTTGTTGAAGCTGCACTCATCCAGGCAAGTGGAGAGTATTCCATCACACTCCTGACTTGTGCCTTGTAGATGGTTGAAAGGATTTGGTGAGTCAGGAGGTGAGACACTCGCCACAGAATACCCAGCCTCTGACCTGCTCTTGTCACCACAGTATTTATGTGGCTGGTCCAGTTAAGTTTCTGGTCAATGGTAACCCCCAGGATATTAATGGTGGGGGATTCGGTGATGGTAATGCCGTTGAATGTCAAGGGGCAGTGGTTAGACTCTCGCTTGTTGGAGATAGTCATTGCCTGGCACTTGTGTGGCACGAATGTTACCTGCCACCTGAATTTCGTCCAGCTCTTGCTGCACGCGGGCATGGACTACTTCATTATCTGAGGAGTTGCGAATGGCACTGAACACTGTGCAGTCATCAGCGAACATCCCCACTTCTGACCTTATGATGGAGGAAAGATCATATTGATGAAGCAGCTGAAGATGGTTGGGCCTAGGATGCTGCCCTGAGGAACTCCTGCAGCGATGTCCTGGTGCTGTGATGATTGACCTCCAACTACCACAACCATCTTCCTTTGTGCTAGGTATGACTCCAGCCAGTGGAGAGTTTCCACCCCGATTTCCATTGACTCAGTTTTACCACGGCTCCTTGATGCAACACTCGGTCAAATGCTGCCTTGATGTCAAGGGCAATCACTCTCACCTCACCTCTGGAATTCAGCTCTTTTGTCCATGTTTGGACCAAGGCTGTAATGAGGTCTGGAGTCGAGTGGTCCTGGCAGAACCCAAACTGGGCATCAGTGAGCAGGTTATTGGTGAGTAAGTGCTGCTTGATAGCACTGTCGATGACACCTTCCATCACTTTGCTGATGATTGAGAGTAGACTGATGGGGTAGTAATTGGCCGGATTGGATTTGTCCTGCTTTTTGTGGACATGACATACCTGGTCAGTTTTCCACAATGTCGGATAGATGCCAGTGTTATAGCTGTACTGGAACAACTTGGCTAGTTCTGGAGCACAAGTCTTCAGCACGACAGCCAGGCTGTTGATGGGCCCACAGCCTTTGCTGCATCTAGTGTGCTCAGCAGTTTCTTGATATCACGTGGAGTGAATCGAATTGGCTGAAGATTGGCTTCTGTGGTGGTGGGGACGTCAGGAGGAGGCCGATATGGATCATCCACTCGGCACTTCTGGCTGAAGATGATTGCAAACGCTTCAGCTTTGACTTTTGCACTCATGTGCTCGGCTCCACCATCATTGAGGATGGGGATATTCATGGATCCTCCTCCCCGTTAGTTGTTTAATGGTCCACCACCATTCACGACTGGATGTGGCAGGACTGCAGAGCTTTGATCTGATTCGTTGATTGTGGGATCACTTAGCTCTGTCTATAGAATGCTGCTTCCACTTTTTAGCATGTATGTAGTCCTGTGTTGCAACTTCCCCAAGTTGGCACCTCATTTTTAGGTACGCCTGGTGCTGCTCCTGGCATGCTCTTCTACACTCATTATTGAAGCAGGGTTGGTCCCCTGGCTTGATGGTAATGGTAAAGTGAGGGAAATGCTGGGCCATGAGGTTATAAATTGTGGTGGAATACAATTCTGCTGCTGCTGATGGCCCACAGCGCCTCATGGATGCCCAGTTTTGAGCTGCTAGATCTGTTCTGAATCTATCCCATTTAGCACGGTGGTAGTGCCACACAACACGATGGAGGGTGTCCTCAGTGTGAAGATGGGACTTCATCTCCAACGTGACTGTGAGGTGGTCACTGCTACCAATGTTGTCATGGACAGATGCATCTGCGACAGGTGGATTGGTGAGGACGAGGTCAAGTAGGTATTTCCCTCGTGTTGGTTCTCTCCGCACCTGTCGCAGGCCCAGACTGGCAGCTATGTCCTTCAGGACTCGGCCAGCTCGGTCAGTAGTGGTGCTACCGAGCCACTCTTGGTGATGGATGTTGAAGTCCCCCACCCAGAGTACATTCTGTGCCCTTGCTCCTCTCAGTGCTTCTTCCAAGTGGTGTTCAACATGGAGGAGTACTGATTCATCAGTTGAGGGAGGGCGGTAGGTGGTAATCAGCAGGAGGTTTTCTTGCCCATGCTTGACCTGAAGCCAGGGAGCTCTGGCTATGGTTGCCCTACCGTTCCCCCTCGTGGGAATGTACCTTGACTGTACCCGAACCATCTCCTCTTTAAAGGCAGCCCATTGTTCAATTACATTTTACCTGCCAATCTTTGATTCCGATGAGTTTAAGCTGATTGGCCTGTAGTTGCTGGGTTTATCCGTACACCCTTTTTTGAACAATGGTGTAACATTTGCAATTCTCCAGTCCTCTGGCACCACCCCCGTATCCAAGGAGGATTGGAAGATTATGACCAGTACCTTCGCAATTTCCACCTTTACTTCCCTCAGCATCATAGGATGCATCCCATCCGGTCCTGGTGACTTATGTACTTTAATTACAGCCAGCCTTTCTAGTACCTCCACTTTATCAATTTTTATCCCATCCAGTATCTCAATGACCTTTTCTTTCACTAAGACTTTGGCAGCATCTTCTTCCTTGGTAAAGACAGATGCAAAGTACTCATTTAGTACCTCAGCCATACCCTCTGCCTCCATGCGTAGGTCTCCATTTTGGTCCCTAATCAGCCCCACCCCTCCTCTTACTTCCCGTTTACTATTTATATGCCTATAGAAGACGTTTGGATTCCCTTTATGTTAGCTGCCAGTCTATTCTCATGCTCTCTCTTTGCCCCTCTTATTTACTTTTTCACTTCCCCTCTGAACTTCCTATATTCAGCCTGGTTCTCACTTGTATTCTGAACCTGACATCTGTCATACGCCCCTTTTTTCTGCTTCATCTTACTCTCTATCTCTTTCATCATCCAGGGAGCTCTGGCTTTGGTTGCCCTACCTTTTCCCCTCGTGGGAATATACCTCGACTGTACCCAAACCATCTCCTCTTTAAAGGCAGCCCATTGTTCAATTCAAGTTTTGCCTGCCAATCTTGAGGGAGGAGATAGCGGAAGGGCTTGCCATAGTTTTCCAATCTTCCCTAGATGCGGGGGAGGTACCTGGGGATTGGAAAGTAGCAAATGTGACACCATTGTTCAAGAAAGTGTGTAAGGACAATCCTAGTAACTAGAGGCCGGTCAATTTAACATCAGTGGTGGGTAAAGTTTTAGAAACAATAATTAAGGAAAAAATTAATGGGCACTTGGAGAGGTTTAAGCTAATTAAGGAGAGCCAACACGGATTTGTAAAAGGCAGATCGTGTTTGACTAATCTAGTTGAATTTTTTGATGAAGTAACAGGGAGGATTGATGCAATGGATGTTGTCTACATGGATTTTTGGAAGGCGTTTGACAAAGTACCACATAGAAGGCTGGTTAACAAAATTATCTGAGGAAGGATGTTCTTGCCATGGAAGGAGTTCAGCGAAGATTCACAAGGCTGATACCTGGGATGGCAGGAATGACGTATGAAGAGAGATTGGGTCGATTGGGCTTATACTCGCTGGAATTTAGAAGAATGAGAGGGGATCTCATTGAAACTTATAAAATTCTGACAGGACAGGACAAACTAGATGCAGGAAGGATGTTCCCGATGGTCGGGGAGTCCAGAACCAGGGGTCACAGTCTAAGGATAAGTGGTAAGCCATTTAGGACAGAAATGAGGAGGAATTTCTTCACCCAGAGAGTGGTGAACCTGTGGAATTCTCTGCCATGGAAGGCAGTAGAGGCTAATTCATTGAATAGATTCAAGAAGGAGTTGGATATATTTCTTAAGGCTAAAGGGATCAAGGATATGGGGAGAAAGCAGGGACAGGGTAATGAATTTGGATGATCAGCCATGATCGCATTGAATGGCGGAGCAGGCTAGAAGGGCCGAATGGCCTACTCCAGCTCCTATCTTCTATGATTCTATGATTCTATGAGGCTCATGGAATAGGTGGGTCAGTGGCAGCTTGGAAAAGGAGTTGTCTTAAGGACAGAAAACAGCGAGTTGTGGTAAATGGCTGTTTTTCAGACTAGAGGATGGTAGACAGTGGTGTTCCCCAAGGGTCAGTGCTGGGGCCACCGCTTTTTTTGATATATATAAAGGACCTGGATATTGGAATACAGAGTAGAATTTCTAAATTTGCCAATGACACCAAACTTGGGGGTGTGGCAAACAGTGAGGATGATACCAATCGACTGCAACAGGACATAGAAAGGCTAGCAGAATGGGCAGACAAGTGGCAGATGGAATTTAATACAGAGAAGTGTGAGGTGATGCATTTTGGCAGAAGGAACAGGGAGAGGCAATATACACTTAATGGCACAGTTTTAAAGAATGTGCAGGGACAGAGGGACCTGGGAGTTTATGTGCATAAGTCCCTGAAGGTGGCGGGACATATTGAGAGAGTGGTTAACAAAGCATATGGGATCTTGGGCTTCATAAATAAATGAGTACAAAAGTAGAGAAGTTATGCTGAACCTTTATAAAGCGCTGGTTAGGCCATAACTAGAGTATTGCGTCCAGTTCTGGTCACCACACGTTAGGAAGGATGTGAAGGCACTTGAGAGGGTGCAGAGGAGATTTACCAGAATGGTTCCGGGGATGGGGGATCTTAGCTACAAGGACAGATTGGAGAAGCTGGCTTTGTTTTCATTAGAGCAAAGGAAGTTGAGGGGTGACTTGATAGAGGTGTACAAGATTATGACGGGTTTGGATAGGCTAGACGGGGAAAGGCTGTTCCCACTAGTTGATGGTACAAGGACTTGGGGACACAGATTTAAGATTTGGGCAAGAGATACAAGGGGGATGTGATGAAAAACCTTTTTATGCAGCGAGTGGTGAGGACCTGGAACTCGCTGCCGACGGAAGTGGCGGAAGCGGAGACACTCAATGTTTTCAAGGGGAGACTGGAGAGGCACTTGAGGGAAATAAACTTGCAGGGCTACGGAGATAGAGATGGGGAAATGGGACTGACTGGATTGCTCCACAGAGAGCCGGCACAGACTCGATGGGCCGAATGGCCTCCTCTGTGCTGTTATGACTCTATGGGGGAAAAATTAGGTCGCGCCCCATTTGGGGCGCAAATATCGTCTGGACGCAAATATTAGCGCCTGGCGCTAATTATCGCCACTGACTGGAAACTTCACTTTTACCGCCCCGGGAGGTGAGTGGAGCGCTAAATCAGGCGCTGCACACCTGTCTTAAGGCGCAAAGGCCGAGCAGTGAGGCGCTAACTCAGCGCGCGAGCGCAGCGCAGCTGCTGCCAGTTAGCGAGGGAACACAGACACACTGGCGCCGGCCACTTCTTAAAGCGGGGGGGGCCAACTTGCTCCCCAGCCACACCCTGCTCATTGCAGCCTTGAATCTCGGCCTGGAGAGACCTGTGAATCCATTTTGCTGCCAAGGATGGAGAGGGTGAGAGAACGAGCTCATCGCTTCACCGAGTGGGGCTTGGATGCTCTGGTTGGCGCGGTGGAGCGCAGAAGATGTATACTCTTCCCTGAGAGTGGCAGGAGGCCTTTGCCACGCGAGTACAGAAGAGTGTGGAGGGAGGTGGCTCAGAGCGTCTCCTCTAGGAGCATGGTGCCCAGGACCCATACTCAATGCCGCAAAAAGTTCAACGACCTCACTCGGGTCGTCAGGGTGAATGGCTTTTTCTCAATACCTCTCCATCCCTCCATCTCAACCTCACTCTATGGCCAGAGGGTCTTAAAACCCCAATGCACAACACTCATCCAACACCTATGGCCCTTTCATGAAACACACACATACATTCCACACTTTGCATACAGTAAGGGCTATTCACCTATGGGAGGCACATCAGGCAAGACCATGGCTGCATACAGTAAGGGCTATTCACCTATGGGAGGCACATCAGGCAAGACCATGGCTGCATACAGTAAGGGCTATTCACCTATGGGAGGCACATCAGGCAAGACCATGGCTGTATACAGTAAGGGCTATTCACCTATGGGAGGCACATCAGGCAAGACCATGGCTGTATATTTACTCAGATGCTGTCCTTTTTCTTGCAGGCCAAGCTGGCGCATAATAGGAGACAGCAGCAACGGACAGGTGGAGGGCGGCCTCAGCTGCAACCCCTCAGCGATCTTGAGGAGCGCGTCCACAGGATTGTGGCAAGCCGGGTGATCGGTCCCGTCGCCACTGGAGACGCCGACCCCGTTCTGGACAGCAATGGTAAGGTCATCACCTTTTTGTCCTCTGTCCTTCCACTTGTCCCTCACAACACCAGCCTTTGACACTTTCAATCCAACTTGCTAACTCGCTGCACTTATTCCTCCCTTACTGCCACCCTGTCCTCACGCTAAAGCCACTCTTGTACCTCCCTGCTTTCAGATGGTGATTCACCAGCTGAGGAGACGGGCCCTGAAGCTGCCACTGGGAGTGAAGCTGCAGCCGAGGAGGAAGAGGAAGCCGGAGCATCAGTGCCACCCTCTCCCGAGGAAGCCCATGCCCACACTGGGAACACGCCTTCCCTGGAGGGGAGCAGGGGGGAAGGGTCTGATGAGGGTGAAGCTCCAGGACCCAGCGGGCTGCAGCAACGCCATGGGGGTAGGGAAGAACGGGGGCCTTCTCCCCAGAGGGAGAGTATGCCAGCGACTCCTACTGCAATGGACGCAGAGGAGGAGCGGCTGATCGCAGAAATGAACACCCAGGCGGTGGGCATGCACACTGAGCTCATGGGTGCAGTGGGAAGGGTGCCCGAATGCATTGAGTCACTGGCAAGGAGTGTGGAGCACTTCGCTGTAGCACAGGCGGATGCCACACTAACGCTTAGTGCTGCAATTCAGTCACTGGCTGCCGTGATCCCATCTCTGACTGCTCTCATGCAGACTCAGATTGAGGCCACGCGAGCACAGACTGCTGCCAACCTCGATGGTTCGTTCACATGTCCCCGGGGCTCTCACCGCGCCGCAGCAGGCCAGCAATCTGTTCTCCAGCAGAATGCTCCGGATGCTGAAGTGCTGCCCCGTGGGAGTGCCAGTGTGTCGGGCGAGCAGGGAGTTGCTGTCCTCTCTCACGATGACAGCATTCCTGCTGCCAACACTGTCACTTCTCCACTGCACTTGCCACCGCCTGTAGGACAGACTGCTGCCGCCCATGCAGAGTTGGTGCAGTCTGCAGCCGGGCCCTCCAGGCCCAGAACTGGTCGAGGCCGTCCTTCAGGGGGCATCTGCAGTGTCAGGGTCTGACGAGCAGCAGCCTTCCACCAGCCTTGCTGCAGCCACTGAGGTCCCATTACGGAGGAGCAGTAGGGTTAGAAGGGGGGAAGTGCGCAAGGGAAGGAGATCACCCTCGAAGGGCAAAAAGTAGGAGGTGTGACAAAATGCTGGTCATTTTTTTATTAAAGGTCGAGGTTCATGGTCCAACTTTTGTTTAGTGTTTTGGACATTATCTCCAGGTTGTGAGAACCAGTTATGTTATTGACTGTTTTTTTGTGTTTATTTCTATGAGTTTGTCATGAGGAATTGACACACACAGAGTTTGTAAAATAAATAAGTTTCTGTATTCAAAATATACATGGTTGGTGTTTGGAATTATTGGTGCCTTGGCCGGCTTAGGGGTTGCGTGCTGGGTTCATTGATGTTGTTAGCAATGGCAGAAGCCATTTCCACAGCAGGGGCCCTAGAAGCGGCTTGCTATTAGCCGTTGACGGACGGCCCTTGCAGTTTCACCATTGTGGGCCGCCCTCCCGCCTTGGTGCTGCTGATGATCATCCTCCTCGTCCTCTTCCTCCTCTTCCTCCTCCTCCTCTGGTGGTGCTCCAAGGCCTGGTGGCATTGGCTGGGTCCTGACGATTGCCATGTTATGCAACATGCAGCACACAACTACGAAGTTGGATACTCGCTCAGGCGAGTACTGCAGGGCTCCTCCAGAATGGTCGAGACAGCGGAACCGTTGCTTCAGCACGCCGATTGTGCGCTCAATTATGTTCCTGGTAGCTTGATGGCTCTCATTGTACCGCAGCTCAGCAGGGGTGTTGGGCGTACAGAGCGGTGTCATCAGCCAGGTGCTCAATGCATACCCCTTGTCCCCGAGAAGCCAACCAACTGGCTGATGCGGTGCCTCGAAAAGTTCTGCCACAGTAGTCTGGCGCAGGATAAAAGCATCGTGGCAGCTGCCAGGATAGTGGGCATTGACAGCGAGTATCAGCTGTCTGTGGTCACAGACCAACTGAACATTCAAGGAATGGAACCCCTTTCTGTTCCGGAATTCCTCGGCATTCTCATGCGGAGCACGCAAAGCCACATGCGTGCAGTCAATGGCGCCCTGCACCATGGGGAAGCCCGCTATCCTCGCAAAGCCCAGAGTGCGGTCACGCTGCTTGTCTGGGGTCATGGGGAAAGAGATGAATTCTCGTCTCCTTTTAAAGAGGGCATTTGTGACCTGCCGGATGCAGCAATGCACCGCGAACTGGGAGATATTGGCGAGGTCCCCAGCAGCAGCTTGAAATGAGCCAGTAGCGTAGAAGTTGAGAGCCACTGTGACCTTCACTGCCACCGACAGAGACGTCCTGGACCTCAGTTGAGGCTGCAGATCTGGCTGCAGCAGGTGGCAGAGCTCAGTGACCACCTCCTTGCTGAATCGCAGCCTTCGCAAACACAGCTCCTCAGACATATGAATGTAGGAGAGCTGTTCACGATATACCCTGGGAGGGTAAGCTCTCCTGTACATACGCCTGTTGGCCCTCCTCCGTCTGGCCATCATTGCCACTCTCTCTCTGCGTCTCTGTGTCCTCCGATTCAGCTGGAGCAGGACGACGCCCCCAATCAGTGCAGCCCCCATAGTCTCTTTGCAAGCAAAGTAATGAAGGACAGCAACTAAAGTACTAGCGAAGTTAGGATCAGTAGGCAAAACTACCTCACAAAGCGTTGACTCAATGCAGAAGTCTCTCTTTCTCTCTCTCCGAATCTCTCTCTCTCTCTCAGAACGAGTGGTGCAAAAATGTCAACCACAGAAAAAGACAGGAAGAGGCCCCCTTTAAATAGCGCCCCCCCCAGCCCCACAGCGATTGATAGCGTTCCAGTCTTCCGGTCGTTGGATGCGCCAGGCGGTAAGGCAGGGGGCGCCACTCAATTTCCGCTCCGGGGCGCCACAAGGGCGTTGCACCATGGAATGACGTCACAATCTGCGCGCGCAGGTGGTCGTAGCGGTAAAGTTTAGCGCCGCCGCACAATCTCTAGTTAAGTTCCCGAGCGGCGCAAACATCGCTGCGCCCGGGCGTTAGCGGCTTTGCGCCCCATTAGCGCCCTCTTAAGGCGCTAACGGGAGGCGCAACCAACTGAATTTTTACCCCCATGACTCTTTGATTCCAATTTACCCGGGCCAGATCTGTTCTCAACCCACTGAAATTGACCCTCCTCCAATTAAGGGGGGGAAATTCGATACTGTCCCGTTTGGGGGCGGTAGCTTTTGCAAGCTGGGAAACTTAGTGCCAAGCGCTAATGATTCCCAGCTCTTGCAAAATTCGGTGTTTGCGCTCCAGGAAGGAAGTGGAGCTAAATCAAGCGCTCCACTTCCTTCCTGGAGCGCTGAAGGACGCAGGCGGGGCGGTAGTGGTGCAGTGCTGCACAATGGGCCGTGCAGCGCTGCCGCAATCTGAGGTTCCTTCCCCCCCCCTTAAAGGGAAGGGCCATTGCTGCAGGCTTTGCATTGGGACCAGTTAGCTGGTCCCCGACGAAAGCCATGATCCGGCCCGATCAGCCTCATGCACTCCAGCAGAGT